>PNEQ01032045.1:0-12163 GCA_003012365.1 Medauroidea extradentata
ACACAAAATTTAAATGTTGCAGTATGTTTACTAATTTTGAGTTTTTCATCATATTGCTTTCGTTGGCATTATTTTCTGTGTGTTCTAAAACCCTAGGATAACTCATCCCCCTACAGCCCTTGAGCAAACATTTCTGTTATCAAAATATACACTAAAGGAAAGTAGGCTGATTAGTTCTGTATAGATCTACTTGTTATATATATAGATAACCTGACCCTTCACTGTATCAGTTTGCTCTATTTTGACAAATCTCTTCTGAGAAGAAAATTTGTGAACCGGACTGCAGACACACTTTTTTTCCAGGAAGCCTGGGTGAATTAGAATTTAACACAATATATGTTCTATATATATTTCACGGAAACAAAAAAATAGCAAATTCAGACAACTTATATTGTATATTATGGATTACTGTATTTACACTTAACGGCGAGTCGCTAAAGTTTTTTCATTGCGTTATAGATTTTAAGGAAGAGCGTGACAATATTCCGGGTGGTAGTAAACTTAGGCAACCAATATTAGGGTTAATCTATTTGTAATACTAAAATAATGTCGTGTTTGGTATTTTGATACTGATTTTAGTATGCACGTAAAGAAACTCGTTAAACACGAAATGCAAATAGGAATCCGATCTAAACCCTTTATATTACTAGTTGGCACACTGTCTGTTTTTTTTTACACAAGTGGGTCGAGAATTTCTGGGGCATTCATTGTAGTGAAAAAAGCACAAATCTCGAGCTGTCACGTAGGAGGTAAAACTGACACCTTGGGCAGCTATCAATAGACAAACAACTGAAGATCGAGTATACAGACGAATTTACGCGTTTACGAAAAGTCACGAGGTTAGCCTGGATGTTGTAAAATTTCATCTCATGTCGTCTAAAAAGTTACCGGAGTGAATGAAGCTTGCTTCCGTCTAATAAGCGAACATAATCTACTCATTACATGCGTTTGATCATAATCTGGCTGTCTACTGATTCAGCTTCCTGGCCACGTAAACGAAAAAAAAAATTGGCTAGCTCTAGCAGATTACTTTTCGTAAACGTCATTTTTTTTGTGTATTCAGCAGGTCAGCTAACCTGCATGAACTTTCTGCCGCAACTAAAAACCACTAGAAACGTGTGATACCAATGTCATCTCGCCATTACCGACCTGCACCATGAAGGCAGTAGAGAATAACGTGTATATTTAGTTACCTGATCCGCAGCAGTTGTCCGGCATGTCGTGAGTTGAGGCAAAGACGCTGTGTCGAGAACGGGAGCTGCTCGTGTACTGACGGCAAGTGAAGGAGCTAAGCTATAGGAAGTCAAGGTCACCTTCTCCCGTCAAGTCGAGTACTTACGTCACGTTGTCCCCTCCTCCTCCTCCCAGCAAACAAAACATCGCGATCATTGTTCTCCAGCATGCACGTGGCGGCATTGTTGTAGGCTAGTGTACCCCGCACAATTTAACGACCCTTTCACCCAATACAAACAGCTATTATAGTCGAGAAATGAACTTCGTTTACTGAAGCCACACAATACTTTTTTATGTTCAGTGTTATCGCATCAAAGTCGACGTGGTCAATTCAAATACATACGTTTAATCATTTCTGTTTTCCTACTTCGGTTTTTTCAAGATTTCACTATTTTAACGTTCAAGTCTTTCCAATTGAAACGTATTTTTTCACTTCATAAATTTAAGACGTGGTTATGACTCAATGAAAACTAAATACACTTATTAAAAATGTCAAGAACGTAAGGTTTTTTGTCACCAACATGTTAAATTCAAGGAAAAGGCAATCTTATCTTATAAAATAATTTCTGAAAACATTTCGACCGTCTCATTTTGCCTAAATGAAATGCTTCTGATACAAAATCTATGACGGAGAAATTTCGATCATTTGGCTTCAAGCGCAAGATTTTATGTTAAATGTAGGAGTCACTATGACAAAATGTTTGCTATCAATGTTGAAACTTTTACTGTTTTTTCCATGCCGACTTCACCACCAAAATTTTATTTGTTCAACCAATTGACGGTTTGAGTCTTGTTAGTGTTAACACATGTCCCGCGGTTTCTAAAGTTGAAGCTACAGTTGCTAAATAGTATTTAATTTTTTTTCTTCAATTTTAGGGAAATGCTATGATTTTCGTAATAGCACAAAAAGTTACATGTCGATAACACTACATACATACATAAACCTAAATTAGTTCAAATTAAAAAAAAACGTTCTAACCTAATGTCCTTCCTCTTAAATTATCCACTGAAGTCATTTTAGTGGCAAGTATCGATTTTTGTGACAGACCTTTTTCGGTTCACTTGTGCCGATGTATTAATTAACATTATATCATATCACAAAAATGTAACCGAAATATTGGAGAGTAATAAAAAAAATATCTAAGAAATCTTTTTACGCCTTTCTAATGATACAAACAATAATTTTGTGATTTTAAGAACATGCGATTAGTTTTCCTTAAATTATTTACATTGAAACTTTATATTATTAAATGTAATTTGTTTTTAACATAACTCTCCCTAATTGCCATGCCATTTTCAGGCTAATATTTTAAATCGCAATTAATGAATACGTACCGTAAACCGGGGTTACTTTGTGATGGCGCTGGTGTTGATGTGAAACTTTTACTTACACAATTACTCCTTCCATATCAGTTTAGTTATTTCTTTTCCAAACTGTCTAAAATAAACAATTTAAGTGGCACAATGTCACCCCTACTGTCACAAAGTAGCTCCGGATTACAGCAACATAACAAAAATGTGGAAAATTATTTTAGTCACTTGAACATGTTAAGTACTTGTTAGGTTCTCCACAACAAAGATATGAACATTCTCAAGATTTGAATATCAGCCAGGGTCCACAAGGGAAATATGAGCTCATAGAAACCTAAACACGAAACACTGCTTACTTATTTTATAATACCGCCCATGAAACTGCAATATGTCGTATCTCACATTGCTAAAGATTTACTGAAAACACTTTATAAAAACATCATGGAAGATAGATCATTTTTGTTTGCTTCGAAATAAACAAATATTAATTATTGTGGGGATATTGCATTTTTATTGACGGTGAATGCCCTAATATAGTTAAATTTCAGTTTCAAACTGTTGGTTAGTTTTTTTTTTAACCCGTAACATGTAGGTACGTTTTCAACTTGTTTACTTGCAGTTTGTCAGACCATCTCTGGAGTATTACGAACCAACAACATAGCTGCAAAAACACGGGCCGAATCCCATGCTACCAGGGCTCAGGAGAAACTGGATACTCTAAGGAGTAGCTGTCAATGACAAAGTGAATAACTTAAGTCCGGCCTGCAGGACAATGAATGAAATAACACGGCCTCTATTCTCATTGGTCTCTGAACCCCCAAATCTGTATAGCTCCGTACATCAGCCACCTAGGACCTACTTACACGGTATGTGTACTGTCGTGGACAGAGTCTTTCATGAGTTCCAATTAATTGACCAATTATTGTTCAAACAGCGGTGCAAGCTGCTAAAGTACCGTAACAATATATGAAATTAAGGAGGGAAACACATTTATCAACATAAAGTTACTGCATTTTGCACATCAAGTAGGCAAAATAGTGTTTCACTTATAAATGTTAGACATTCTTTTGTTTTCCGGTATTACTTTTCTCCATTAACGATGGTATCGAGGATTTGAAAATAAATAAAGTTAACGCAGCCAACTTTGTTTATTTGACGAAAATCTTAATATGTTTTCGATAAGGAAGGTTATGTATTGATAACATTGTTGGTGATAAACAAGTATTTCATACCTTCGTAAAGACATATTTGTGAGCATGTAATTATCTCTATAATAATAAACAAGTCATGCTGAATATTTGTAGCTGATTAAGTCCAAATTGCCAGTAAGATGTAAACAATATAAATTCATTGCGAGTTGCCTAAAAACATTTATTACTGCGCAAATAAATAAGATGAGTCCTAATAAATGTAAATAAATGTTCTAACTTTTTATGCACATTCAGGCACCTACCGCAGTTGAACTATTATGGAGCTTGTCGAAAAATGAGAGCATAATTTACTGTATAGCACTCTATCACAAGAGAAATTCTTTTTTTCCCTTGGCAGGAAATTTAGAGCGACAATATTTGTTATATATTTACTGGTATAGTTGAGGCCTTTATTTACATCAATACACAGTTTTTTCACGTCATACCGGCAGATATTTTTAAGAATATATTTATCTTTGTTAAGTCGGGCCATGAAGAGCGTATCACTAATAATCAACCAGGAATGAATAGGGTTAATATGGAGTAACGGTGATATGCGACAGCGAGGAGAGACGAATACCCCGATTTAACCCGTCGGCGAACGGTAACGTCGAACACTTTTGCCAAAATGCCAAAATCGAGATCTAACCCACCGAGAAATGAGCCGGGATCGCTTTGATGGGAGACAAGTGATCTAATCCATTCATCCCCGTGACTACTCACAATCATTATGTTGGCGAGAGACGAGGCTCGGTAAATTTAACAGCGCCGATAATTTGGCAATGTTTCGTGTTTATTTTGTTTTCGACTGACATTTATATTACGGACTGTTCCTCGGCCTGAAAAGCAAGGTCAGTGCCTTAGAGGTAATATATAGGTGTTTCAGAAATAAAGCAGCATTGAGGGCGTACCGCCTATACCTGCAGTAATGGTGCTATAAGGACGACCTTCAAGCTTGCATGAAATGCCGCATCGCCTCAACGAGCCAAGCGCTAACTAGCGTGCAATATCCCCCCGCCGATTCATTTTTACTACGGAACTGTAAACGGTGACCAGATAGGTTTCTTATTGGAAAGTCTGTAGCAAAATCCTGTGCAAGTTTCTATTACAGTTTTACATCCGGTTAATACACCTTCAAGTACGGCAGTCTGAATAACCATTTTTAGCTATGCTAGAAGGCTTCGAAGCAGTGTATTTAATTAGCATAACAACGACATTCCGTCCTTGTACGAAGTATGTTGTATTTTCTCACATTGTTACGATGGGCACATGTGTACTATTTTCGTAAAAATCTTATTTTTGCGCGCATTAAATCGCATTTGAAGCGCATGGTAGGTCTCGCCCTTAAAACGTGGGTGATTCACTAGCACAATAGTGCCAAATTATCAGTACTGCCAAATTTATCAACTTTCCTCTACTTATCTGCTATTGGTGGCGACTCGACTGCAACTGTATAGGTTGATAAATACAAGTTTGAGCTACCCGTTAAGTACGTTATGTTTCTCTCCATATAACATGTCAGAAGCTGTAATTAAGTTTTCTATCTTTTTATAAGGGAAAGTAGTGCAGTCATTTTAGTTTAACTTAGTTTTCATAGTAATTTTTGTTTCAATTTCATTTCTGGTAATTAACTTCGTTAGTCCATAGTTTTGCATTTTTTTTTAGGAATTTCCTGACGTCAAAAGCGTTTGTATGCTATTCCAGTTAAGGCATATTTTAAAGCATATAAAGTAATTAATCAAAATTCTACTCCATATATCTATACGGGATAGACAAACAGAGAAATTCCATCATTACTAACTTTAAATAAAACACAGAGTCGAAAATTTAATAATGAATCTCAAATTTTATTCATAAAAATTAATCTGTTTTAGTTGACAGGTGCCTTTCTGCCTTAATAAAGTAGCATAACTAATTAATAATTTCAAGTATACTGATTAATTTATAATTAATGACACAGGATAATGTAAGATATAGGTGCTCCAGGTGGATGATAATATTCCTGAGTTCTGAACCCCTAGAAATTCGGGTTCCAATCCGATTTGAATACTTAGGCTATTCTATGCACATAAGAGCTTTCAAGAAGTGGTCCCGCTCCAGCTTCCGAGAGGATCATGTACCTCAGCAAAGTTCTTACATCAAGATTATTCTATCACTCCAGAATCGACCTCGATAGACGTGTCTATAAGAGCTAGGCAAGTTGTAGCTGGACAGTATCATCTCGAGTAATCATCTGGTAGTAATCCGTATTCACGTTTACTATACGTGGACATTTATGTAAAAAAAATATAAAAACTAAAAATGTCGCTGTTTCCATTTTCTCTTTGTTTCGTTTATTTTATTAAATCATAACATTTATTTTGAAACTGTATTACTAAGTAGTTTATAGTTATCTTAACTGAGGACATTATATCACAAATGGTACGTGACAATGCAAGTTTTGGTACGTTCCACGACTTTGTGGGCGCAGAACTTTTTCTCGGAATTGAATCTTTTTCAAAATTTTCCTGTTCGATGACCCAAACGATCTGTTGTACTTTATCCTGTTTACTTACCGGAACTTTGACCACAAACAGTCGGTCACTGCTATCTTCCAACGGAAGCGATAAGAGAGGAAGCCTGTTTGCCAGACCAACCGAAACTCATAATTCAGTATTCATAGAAATATAGTAAGCTGAATATAATTTAAATTCATTAAAGCAATATGCCAGCGTGCAAAGTCTTTATTTGTTGCTATGAATTTGTTAATTTTATTTTGCAAACTTTTCTTAAGCCTTAAGTTCATTTTTACTTAGGTATTTCAGTGTTATGATTTTAAAATGTGCAGTGAATTGACTTTGTACTAAACTGAGCTGAGACATATTGGCTGGCGATCATGAAGAGAAAATAAAAAAAAATTAGCATTGACTTATATTAAATATACGGAGTGTCGAGAAACGGTCACACAAAACAATAAAATCACGCGAATCCTGGGCTAAATTGGGCACGAAAATGTTGTATGATGAAATTTTACATGCACAATATGGTGATATAGCTTGGAGTAAGTCCCTTTTTGCGCTTCCCGTTCATATACGGGTATTAGAAAATTCCATATCAATATTCTAGGGAAACAACCCTCACGCGTAGAGGAACAAAAAGTGTTATGTGAACATAGGTCCAAAAACGCACCGTTTCTACGCTACAGTTGGCATACATGACGTATGGTTGATAGCGCGCTGGCAGGATCATGTTGTTGTGTCACAGTTGTTCCTACTGTCTGTAGTGTGTGGCATAGTAACATATTATATACTGCTGTTATGATGCCCCACAGCAACATGATCCTACCCGCGCGCTATCAACCATACGTTATGCATTTGCCAACTGTAGCATAGAAACGGTGCGTTTTTGGACCTATGTTCACATTAAACTTTTTGTTACTCTACGCGTAAGAATTGTTTCCCTAGAATATTGACATGGAATTTTGTAGCATCCTGTATTATTTCATGTATGTTACGTCGAGATAACGTAACATCGTGTTTAGCCTACACGGGATTTGCATATACGTCTATAATATGATGGTCAGATCAGTGGTTAGTAAGAAATATAAGGAACGCAAGATGAGACTTACTCCGTGCAATTTTGCCACATCGGGCACGAAAAATTCCATCGTACAACATTTTGCCGCTAACGTTTTCGTCTTCAGTTTAGCCCAGGGTTCGAGTGGTGCGTTTAATACGTCGTTGTTTCTGGACATTTTGTGTAGTGTGGCCATTAAGTCTTAGCGTGAATAAAAAAATTCGTTAAACAAAAATTGTTGCAGTTACAAATGTGATGCTTGCAGCAAAAAAAAACATTGTGTAAGGTTTTGCACAGTTGATTCAATAATCTTCGGCATGTTCATATCTCTAACTGCAATGATTTCTGTGAAATGAATTATTGTAATCATGCAAAGACTTTATTGTCATGCTGTATATCTGTCAATTAATTCAGCAGTCACTCTAATGGTTCTGGCGCTAAAGAATAGTCGAGATTCAGCTGTTCTTTATGAAATGAATTCGCACAAATGTGGCCACCTTCGCAGGGCTGGTGTCGGACCGCTGTTACGTCTGCATTTCCCGGAACTGAGTTCTCAAGTCCCGGGCAAACCACTGCCAGCCTCAGCCACCGCACCACCGCGACATTACTTCTCCTGCCAGCCCAGTTCCGCAACCCGCAGCACACACACTCCATCACTGGCCAGGTTTGCCAACCTTGAGGCTGCACGGCGGCTTAACTAGAAAAATTTCCCACCCGCACTAGCATGTACTTTGACTAGCGACCGTAGAAATTCTCTACATAACGTGAAGATAAATTATACTTCAAATCCTTTTATGCCACACTTGTAAAACCACCTCTTGTTTTGTCAAACACGCGCTTCAGAAAGTTGTGTCATGCGACCCAACCCTGAACCGTCTGATCAGTTTTGAAAATGGTTAGCAGCCAATGAATATACAGCTAAGTGTTGAGTTTACATACATAACACTGTTAAGTCTAGCCGGCACAGTAACAACTTTAACTTTTCGCCAACTGCCTGTCTATTTGAGTGGGTATGTCAGCCGTCGCCATATTTTTTTTTTATATTTTATCCAACAATAGTAATTATAATCGAATATGTGTACGACTCTCGGTGGTTGAAAGATTTGATTTCTCAAATTATTCGACAAGGTCTTAATTTGCTAATATCGCAGAGATTAAATTGTTTACCTTAGACAAACGTGTATGAAACTGATGTACGTAACAAGCAAAAAAAATTATATTCCACAAAAAAATAAGTGTCTCGTTACACTGGATCACACCTGCTAATTTGTGTTTGTTACAAACCGCCATATTTACCACGTCACATGACCCGCTCTGTAACAATTCTGTTAAACTGTTTATGTTCGTTTCGTACAAGTTAGTTCGCTGATATGGACCTGCACTGAACAATATTCAATCGATGCCTCTCAACTTACCCAACTCTGACTCAGGCAAATCGGAAGAAAAACTAGAATTTTCCTCCTAAACCATTAAAATACATATAGTATGTGATTTGCAGTTGAAAAATATTTAATTATCTGACGACAACATGTTGCACTAGTAAGTTCCAACACTATATAATCTCAGAAACTAGAAAAAGAGACTAAACGGAAATGTGTGTAGCAAGCAATCGTTAATTACTTTGAAAAAAATTTTAATAGTAATGCCAACCAACTTGGAGTGCGAAAATATGTATTTAAACTCTGGTGATAATTTACCATTACTTTACTGCTTGTCGCATCAGCATTTCACAGCTTTGTGAGTCTGCGGGAAGAGAGTGAATTCGATTAGCAATCTCCGGAAGATTATTCCGTGTGGAAATGTGCACAGAAATATCTGGGATACACTTTTACTTAAAGTGCGTAGCGTGCAAACTAAGGCCTGCCAAATATCAAATTTAAAATTATTTCTGTGAAAAATATAAGAATACTATTTTGAACCATTGGCGTATTACAAATAAATAATTATAAAATTATTCATAATTCAAAAAGTATTTCATATACGTGCGCGTGTGTTTCATTTTATCTGTGACTTTACTGAGTCTTGGAGATAAAAATATATAATTTCTGGCACGACCTTTTTTTTTTCTTTTTGTCGCGGGTAGTATAGTTTACGAAAATTCAAGTGCGTTGAAATTCATGGGTGTGCGAAGTTCCTGATTTAATGTACAGTTCATTTAGCATTTGAAAATATTACCAAACTAATTATTTATATGAGACATGACAAATAATAAAGACATGCAAAGAAAATGAAAGAAATGGCGAAACGAAACGACAGCGACAGATGTTCTACCTGAACGTTGAGTTGGAACTCTTTTCCTATATGTTCGTTAAACCCAGCGAGGTGGCAGGAGCTATTAAGGAGGTATTTCAGAAATATCGTAGTGAATGGTGTAGACATCCCGACCCCAGTGTCACCACCCCTCAGCTCAATGCGCTGACCCGGAGAAGTGAGATGATGACTGTCTCCAGAGGGTGTTAGGCGTCAACCGTCTCACTGTAACAGGATGCTACAACCCCTGACGTAGGCTAGGATCGTTGCTCTTACGACCCTCCGAGGACGACCCCGCTAAGGGAGGCAACTTGGTAACATTCTAACTCAAACCACTACGGCTGTGAAACTTAAACGCTGAGCTGGCACAATTAGAGTTCTCCATGTAGTCCTAACACGCTATTAAGTAACGCTGGCGTGAAGTTCGTGGTTGGGTCGTCTTAAATCCACAAACAGACTTATAGTTGGTTCGCGATAAACTGACCACGTTTGAAGTTCATCTCATCTAGAATAATAATTAGAAAATATTATTTACTATAACCTCAGATGTTCACTTTGGAATACAATACAAGTTATAGGCTTTTATTGTTAACTGGGTAACTTTTTTACATTAAGTAGTGGCTTGAAACTATGAATAACCTGAAAATAAACAATTAACTAGGGTTTTAAAAGTTCTTAAACATCCTATACTTCACACCAATATACTAAGTGGCTTAGCATAAGCTGAAAACTCGTTTAGCTTTGAAAACGTTCAATCATGTCTGCCTAAACTTTTCTTGAACTTGAACTTAAGACTTTTCGTTGAACAAGGGGTTTGAATACTAAGTCAGCACGCTCTTTTCGCTTCCTTCCAATGCGCAGGATTAAAGATACAAGCGTTTCTGCTCAGTTCTTCAATAAATATTGTTGTTACAGCCATATTTTACTGTCTGTTGAGTATTTTCTACGAAGTTGTTGGATTTTACTGTTGGCCAACATGTTTTTTAACTAATTAAATGTATAGCCTCCAATCCTGTTTTATTTTTAATAAACTACTATAAATAAATTACTCGTTTATTTAACGTGAAATTAAAGTAAGTAAAAGGTTTATGTACGGGTAAATAAAATCACGCAATTATGTTATGTTCACGTTCAGCACAAAGATACACACACAATAAATATTATAAACAGTCCACTTTATCATAAACTATCAATGTTTTTATCCAAAACACTGGTTGGTTTTTGTGACTCGTTCATGCCTGTGTCACGGAACACAAATCATGTGATGCAAAACTCGTGAACATTAAACAAGTCCGAATACCAAATGGGTTGAAATTCTTCGCGATTTAAACACATGATGCATAACACGATGTATGCTTGATTCCCTATTCTTCGTTCTTCCCTTTAAGCACTTTTTGAAATTTTTTTTCTAACCACGAGATGTACCAGCGAAAGGTTAGGTTTATTTATTTACTTTTTTTAATCAAAATTTCCGGAAAACCATTGAAAAATATACTTGACGTAGTTATTTTCACGATGACGAGTTATTTTTAAATATCACCATGTGACTAAACAGACATCTATAATTGATTTCGTCTTTTTAAATCGAATATCTAAATTACTTTCGATATCTTTAATCAAACTGGTGCCACAACACAAATTTTGTTCCGACGAAGGGGAACAAAGAACATCTCCAAAGAACCTTTGCCGCAAACTAGGTTTTTTTCAAATGTGAAAAAAATTTTCTCCCCTGTAATCGAACCCGGAACCCAGATTGCCTTGCTAGCAGCCAAGTTAGCTGACTTCTTCACGTCCACGTTTAAGCTAGTTGTCATTTTTAAAATAAACTTCGTATTAAAGAAATATGTAACTTTTTACAAATAGAAAAAAAATTTACAGAAATAAAAATTTGCTAACAAAAAAGTAAGTAACTTCAAAGCTTGAATTTTTTTTCTGTGAGGAACAATTCTTTACTCAGTCTCAGAAAAAGTATCTGTTTTTCGTTAAGAAAGGTTTTTACTGCGTATTTTTCGAAACTTTAAATTATAATTAAAAACCGTATAAATACCGCTATCCAATGAAAAGGCTTTCAACGAAGCGTTAATATGCTTTTATTTAATTGGCTTTTGAGATCGACTTTAAACACATACAACATGATGTTTATAGTATTTGTTATTTACGTAAATTTTAGTGAGGACATATCACAAGCAAAAGGGAGAGATTCCTCCACACAGGAGCATAAACACAGCCAGCGCAACGGCAACGCCCTGTAAAAAAATACACTTTATTAGTCTTACATAGATTGTTGAGTAAAGGCCTGCGTATGACAGTAAGGCCGGGTTAATAAACTACGCAACAACGCAAGAACGCCCGACGCATAAAACAGAACGTACACAAGCCGTATGTACCCGATTAAAATGCGCAAGAAAGTCAAGTACGCGCGATCAAAACACAAAGAGCTGGACAACTTTCAACTCCTTGCATTACAATTTGCGTTTCCGCCTTCTATAGCGAAGAGTTAGTTGGGCGAAAACATTTTACAGGAGTTGCAAATGTCTTTAGAATGCTGTGATTCCGTCATTTCGCTACGCATTTTCTTGTGTTTGTTTTGAGTGTTTCGTCACATATACGATGCTTATCATATT
>PNEQ01032045.1:12263-33943 GCA_003012365.1 Medauroidea extradentata
TTTTTAACAAAATGAGTTTTTAGTGTTCTTGCATTGTTGCACAGTTTACAAACCCGGTCTTATATAGGGTATATGTGTTTTGCTTCTTTTGCCAACTACTTTGACTAGTTTATCTAGCCTAACATTAATTTTGCTAGCATTTTTCATTTAATTTTAGTATGCTCCTTAATAAAGAACAGGAAAAATACTGGCAGAAATGTTCCCTTTCTAAACTCATCCACAATAGCTTACATTACCGTCATATCTTGTAGTGGACTAAACCTTATCACATAATGACACCACCACAAATATAGTCGGAATTTATTTTTCTTACCAAACTCGGTGTTATACATTCCATTATCACTATGACATGCAGTAGTATTAACTCAAGTCCAACAATAAATATCGAATGAGGTGGGATACCCGAGGCCCAGGTTATAGCACCCCGGACGCAGACTTTGCAAATGGGCGCTAGCAGGCATCTGTTTGCCCTTGGGGATGACATGATGTCTGACCCTACAATTTGAGAAGCGCTGGAAAGGGTAGAGTGGGGAAAGCGGAGGATCCCCAAGAAAATCTGCCGGCCAGTGGCATGCAAAAATCGGGGGTTTGACCCCCGCAGGGAATCGAGCCCGGATTGCCTTGGTGGGAGGCGAGAGCTGTAGTAAATCTATGTCCCTAACTTAAGTCTGAAGGCAGTATACATGATGTTGTCAAATATTTTGTCAATATTTTGTGAAGCAATCCTCATATCGAGAGGATCAATAAACGTTATAAATGGACATAGGTCCGAAAACGTTCCGTTTCTGCACTACAGTTCGCAATAGTCTGATGTGCCAACTGATACCTTTTCACACTTTTCTATCAATGTTCTCAGATACGCCTATTGTAATATGGGTGACATAGTGACGTAGTGGAGTAGTGTGCAATGTACAGGACTGCTGTAATGTCATTTCGCAGAAAAATGATCCAGTCCGCACTATGGATCCCACATAATGTAGGCCTATTGTGAACTGTAGTGCATAGACGGTGCGTTTTCGGACCGATGTCCATTTAACACTTTTTTTTTGTTCTTCTAGCAGTGATTATTGTTTCCCCTAAATATTGACACGCGATTTGACAACATTCTGTAGAGACGAGGCAGAAGTATACCTGGACGATGAAGATGGCGAGTGCGACGTAGCCGAAGATGTTGACGCCCTGGTCTGTTAAGCGGGAGATGACGCTGCCGCAGGAGGTGGTGTGCATGTGTTCGACGTTGGACGTGTCGCATGGGTCAACGTCGGTCCGGCAGCATGACTTGGGGATCTGGTCGGATCTCTGCAGCCAGTCTTCAGCCGAGTCCACGCCGCAGCACTCCCACTGCACCATACCAACACACATACACATACACACATATGTAAGTTCAGTTAGAAACATTTACTTCAACAACCAGAGGCTTGTAAAATGTCAAAACATTTTTCAGCTAGGTACGGCACTACGGTATGAAGCATAGGTAGAAACGCTCAAGGCAAGTGTTGTCGGCGTTCTGAAGGTCACGCGCCATTTTTTTTGCGTTAGTTATTTTACTAAGCTTAAACAAGAGAAGATATCACAAATATTTTGGCCGCTTTGCTTGAGGTGATTTTTGCATTGAAAGCCAATTTCTTCAAGGCAATAAATTACACAGTTTCGACCAAGAAAGTCAATTAACAAAATTTTCGTTAACTACATAATTAGTTCAAACCATATAATTTACGTCCGTCCGCTTGGCCCAGTGGTTGCCGACGACCCCCCCCCCCTTCCCCCCCGAGCACAGTTGTTTGAGCGGCCGACTTTGGTGCGAGGAATTCTGGATTAGGTTTCCTGGTCTGGCTGGGCGTAAAATTTGTGTTTGTCCATTCGAGTCGTTTCAATTGTCAAAGTAAAGCCGACGGCAAAGAAGGACGACATCATCATTCGATGAGAAAATGGCTAGAGAACAGACCTTGCCAAGGTGGCTGTCAACTTGGGAAACTTCAGAAAAGGGGAGAATTACATTCGAGCTTTTTCCTGACGCGGAAGGCAAGATGAAGCTAAACTGGATAACAGTAAACCACTACAGTGCACAGCTCATGACAGGACATCGCAACTTCAAGGCTAAGCTGTACAGCATGAATTCGGTGGATTCACCTTTGTGTGATGTTTGTGGGACAGACGACACGATGGAGCAATTAGTATTGGAATGTCCCAAGACCGAAGACATCAGAGAGGAATTCAAGGCACAACTTCAAGACTACGGGATAGTTAACGTAGACCTGAAAGCTATACTGGCGAACAGAGAAATTTTTGAGAAGAGGAACAGCTTTGCTACAAAGATTGGGAATCGACTCGACGATTTCGACCAATGGCTAAGACAACTGGAGCAGGAGTAAAAGGCAGTAAAGGTGCTAGAAAGATTAGGTTCCGAAGACCCGTAAGGTGCCGCCTGGGCAAAGGCTTGATTAAAACTGGGCCTGGGCGAACACTGATTGGCGAGGAGGAAAAGTTTTAAATGGATTACCTGCAGGAAGCCATGTTTAGTAATTATGCTAGCACAGGCACAAAATCATCAAGAGGAGTCACAAGAAAAGAAGAGGACATGTGCCGTGCATTGATTCACTCGTCCGAGTACAGTTTCAATGCGGGTGGAAGGAGGGTGTGCCTTCGGGCCTAAAACTTGTCAAAGTAAATGAACTGTCACAACTGGGGAATTCTCTAATAATAAAGCTGTAAAGGAGGATTATTTGGCTCGTTGGCAATTTTGAGACCTTGCCAAGGAGCCTAACAAAAAAAAAAATAATAAAAAGGGATTAGAGCTCTCGGCTGTTGAGTAAAGTATTCCGGGTTAGATTGCTGGTCGGAGAGGTCAATATTTACAGTTGCCTCTCTGGGTTCAGGACTGTGTGTTGTGTTGTCTCATCATCATACTGTGGAAGACCGCAGTATCACCTCGCCTAGCCGACCTCAGAAGACGTGGTTTCTTTCACCCTGTGCTATCCGTGATTCTAAACCTGCATTCAGGTCGGACACCAATCATCAACATAATATTTACGGTCTTGAAAAAATTAGCCAACATAGAGAGAACCGTTTATACAAAATTGTAATAAATTCTCTCGTTTAGGGTTAAAAAATAATTACTGCGAAGACAGAAGAAACGGGTGAGCATTGCCTAAAATTCACGGCGAAATATGATCGCTTTTGAACGGAAACAGTTTTCACCATTGAGAAGAGGAGAATCTTACTACAGGAATAATAAGTTTGGAGAAAAAAATATGAGAGCGTATTTTCGTGAGATGTTTCGGCATGAAAATATGAATTTGTTAACAGTTTTACAAGGAAATGAAAAAGAGTCCAAAAATCATATACTAATTTAAGGCAACGCTGGGATAAATAAACAAAAGGCAGTAATCAGCATAACTATTATGCTTGCTTTCCTCAACAAGGGCGAAATTAAGCCTAATAATTAAATTTTGGCACGTAAATTTATAACTATGACACAATATCTTAATTTACTCATGTTGTGCCATCTTGTATTATGGTGTACCTGTAACAATGAAGACTAGCTACATCAAAATGTAATTTATTTTGTTTCTAATATACAGTTTACTTACAATCGGTCCAGTATTTCTTACGCGAGGTTACCATGACGCCATGGTCTTGAACAACATTGTATTTAAACGCAATGCACCGAAAAACTCGTAATTTTATAATAATCACTTCCAACTCTTGCACATTACCTTAATAGTAATTTCCCACAAAAAATATTTTTCGGTTCTATAGTTTTCGTACAAGCCCATTTCTGAGTAGTAATTTGACTGTATTTGCTACTAACCCAAACTAAAAACTATTCAAATGATACTAATGAAATAATTTAGGATGAATGTAAGTATATTAGGATATAGAACGACACTATTGTTACGTCAAGTTAAAAATTAGTTTTAAAAATACAGTTACTCAAATCAAGCCAAAATTTTGGCACATTCAAGAATTTTTTAATACTAATAATATTTACGTGAAATTACAAAGGTGCCATTCTGTAGCTTAATACCCGCACTTTCATTATTAACACATTCTACCGTATCACCAGGCACGGACCAGTCTAAGAGGGATACATCGCCTGACCCGTTTTACTCGAGAGTGGCAATAAAGCACAAAGAGATATGGTCGAAACTACACTAGTACAGACGTCAAGAATAATCCCAGCGGTATTTTCGAAACACTAAACTAGCGCGGTGTGTTTAGTTTTTATTATTTTTCTACGTGATGTATAGAGTGGCCGGTAGTTTTATGTGGCAAAAATATGGCGTCAAGTCATACTATTTTACCAGTCAGATTTGTTATTTTCCACAGTCAGCAGTCTGGGAAAGCCGTTTTGAGCGTACCTGTGAGACACAAAAAAATATTTCTTATAATAAGCTTGCTGTGTTTGTAAAAACGAAGAAGCGTAGTTTGAACTTTGTATGTTATTTTAACAGCTAACAGCCTGAGAACACAAGTAGTAGTTTGGAATATAATTTTTAGGACAAATGGATTTATTCACAATGAATAAAATCACTATGCAATGTTTTGATACATATGGGTAATGTTTTGCACGTTCTAAATTTATTACATATTTTATAAGTAGTTTTTTGTATGTGTGTACATGTATTTGTATCGTGCCTTTACTATTTGTTTCAACTATCAGTCCGCCCGTGGCTTTGCACGCATGTATTACTCGTACCAGAGAATCTGTATACATAAAAGACCATGTGACTGACAGACTGACTGACTGACATATAAATTGTAGCCCAAACCACTGAACCTAGAATCGTGAATATTATTTGTGGGTTCCCCTCGGGTTGTAAGCGAGCCCTAAGAAGGGATTTTTCGAAATTCGACCTCTAAGGGGGTGAAAAGGGGTGAAATGTGTTTCCGAAGGAACATCGATAGAGCTCGAACCCAGCGGCCTGGCCTATCGTCTTGATTTTAATTTAATAGGACCAACATAAAATGCATATTAGCCAATTCATGGATTTTTCTAAATACAACATTTAAGGGGTGCAAAGGCCTTAAATTTGCTTGCGATTAACTCTCGATACCTATCGAATCCTTTGGGATTGAGAGTTGGTATTCACTTAAAAATGCCACCTACTTAAATACCCAAAAAGAATTTTTAGGATTATTTTAAATTCGAACCCCAAGCAATAAAAAGGAACAAAATGTGTTTTTTTATTAATCGTCTGTATCACCGAAACACAATTGACTATCATCTCGATTTTTACTTCAATTGGTTACGTAAACAAATGTCTATGAAAGGACTCCAAGACGTTTCGAAATGCTATAATTAAGGGGGTAAAATACGTGAAATGTGTTTTCCGTCATTCCTCCATATCTATCGAACCAATCTAGATATCTAAGTGCTCTTTGCTTTGGTTTGATACTTTTGTAAATATTCCTAATACCATTAAAATATATTTACCGAATTTGATCCCAAAGAGGTAAGAAAAAGGTAAAATATGTTTTCAATTCACAATCGATATACATCGATCCTATTGATTTTTATATAGGGACGTGATTTTTATTTAATATTGATGCTTACTCAAATACCTGAAAAGTAATTCCAGGAATTTTCAGAATTCCCCACATAAGGAGGTGAAAAGTAATTAAATATGTTTTTAATTAATTGTCTATATATCTTGAACCCAACGGGCTATTGTCGAGTTTTTCACGACCAAGAGACACCAGTTAAGCAGTACAAAATATTATTCAAGGTATTTCGAAAATCAGTCTCTTAGTAGATGAAAAGGCCGGGAATGTGTTTTAGATAAATCCACGATATATATATCGAACCCATCAAGATATTCGGTTCATCTTTGCTTCAGGATGATAATTATGTAAATGGTCATAAAAAAGTTTTTTTTGTTCGAATTTTCGGTACTGTATAGGAGTGATTTGTGATTTTTAATTAACGATCGATTTTGCTTCGACTGAATGAGCTATCGTTGTGGTTTTCCTTTCACTTCAATATTTGTACAAATATGTAAGATGTTAAATTTAGAGTTTTCGAATTTCGACACCTAATGGGGTGAAAAGGCATAAAATATATTTTCTGTCGTGCGATGATACTTACCATAATCAGTACGTCGAGATATTGAGGTGTTGTTCGTATCAGAGTGATGCTTACGTTAGTACCTAAAAATAGTAATGCATTTTTTTATAATATAACTTTATTGAAGGTCTTGCATAAAAAAGGATCTATCTCCAGTTTTACAAAATGTTCAGGAAACACAAAAAACTAAGCATTTGTAGAACACAAGTTATGAAGATTGTTCATTACTTCTCTCATGACAAAAATAAATAAAATAAAATTGGGTATAGAGCTTTCTTGCCCAAACTTGAGTTTTATATACACATTTTATAGTAGAAAAGATATGTAAATATGTTTTAACAAAAGATTAACAACTATATTTTAGAATACAGGCGCGCAATAATATTTTCACTAAAGAACCAAAAAAATCTGTTATTTTTCCCTAACTTTACATTTTGACACTTTTTATAACTTTATAACAGTTACTGATCAATAGAATATGTCTGCAAAATGTCCGTTATTGGGATGTTCAGTAAATGCAATCACAACTTATTGTTACGTGGTATGGAGACTAATTTCCCCCGAGCACAACCGTTGGTGACGGTGCCTTCAATAACATTACTTTCAAAACCTTCACTTGATGTTTTGTGCCGTTGGGGATTTTTGGCGGTTAAGGTTTCACAGAAACTTATTTGGTGCATCAACTTTCAGTTAAGTGAGATGGTTTACGTGGGCTGATGCTGTCGAGGGACTGATAAAAAGAAACAAATTTTACGCCTTTTCACCCCTTCAATGTCGAATTTCGAGAAAAAATCTCAATTTCACATCTTATGCATTTGTTTAAGTAACTAAATATAGTAAAAACAACGACGATAGCCCGTACAGCCAAAGCAAAATCGATCATTAATTAAAATACACACATCACCCCTGTACAATACTTATGAGTTTGAATCGAACACACATTTCACTTTTTTCAATGTCTTTGGGGTCGCGTTTTGAAAACATCCTCAAATCATATTTTGAGTAATTACGTAAACATCGCTTTTCACCCCTTTAACTACCAAATTTCGAAACGTCTTGCTGTCCTAGCTTAGCTATTTGCATACGTTTCTAATTGAAGTAAAAATTCCGATGATAACCTATTGTTTTCTCCCTATACAGACGATTACTAAAAAAAATAAATTTTCCTCCTTTTTATTTTTGGTGGTAGATTTTCGAAAAACCCTGAATTTGCTTTGTGGTTATATACGGAAGCATTACTTTGAAATGAAGAGCAACTCTTTATGTAGAAGGTGTATATCCACAATAGTACAGTATTATAACACATTTAAGGTATTTTCACTACCTTAAATTTTAAATTTAAAAAAAAAATCCTGAAATTGGCAAATGCGAATTTTCATCAGTGTCCCATTGAAGTATAAATCACGACGATAGGCCGTCGGGTTCGATTCATATTGACGATTATTCTAAAATACACCCCCTCAGGGGTCGAATTTCGAAAAATCCCTTTTTAGGATCTCCTAAGACCTGAAAGAACCCAACACAAAAACTTCACGATTCTAGGTCCAGCAGTTTGGACTGCAGTTCGATATGTCGGTTAGTGAGTGAACTATTTTATTAATAGAGATGACACCTTTCAAAGGTTTATATGCTGGTTAGCTCGTAATATTACTATTATTACTGTTATTCTTGTCAGCAGCGAACCTGATCAGACAAGTAACTCCCCTGCAAATTCTTTATTGTGGTTTCTTTCCATGTCTAATCGTCTTCGTTTTCTATTTAGTTTCACCTTTTCTCGTTAGACAATTTATTATTTGCTGTCGATTTCTTTGCCATTGTTTACTCACTGTGTATATTTGGATTTCTCTTTTGTTTTATGGTTTTTATTTGTTTTTAATACCCTTTACATTTAATTTTTGCAGTACGTTTTTAGTGTTGGAACACGTACCTTGGATCTTTTATTATTTTAAAGCTGAATAAATGTATATCTTTTCTCTCTTACTTTTTACTTTAACAAAATTGTATTTAGTACATTTGTCGGGGTGGAGTTTTTATGTGTAATTCCTTTCGCAAGTTTCCATGAGATTTTAGCAGTCTGTAACTCTCGCAAGAGTGCGAAATGTTTAATATTTCTTCAGTGTATTTATTAACGTTTAAAACACTGAGCTGCGCGAGATAAAACAGACTCTGCTTCTGTGCCATTCTTCATGAATATTAATTGCTGTGATGCGCACGTTGTTCGCTTTAATTCAGCAACGTAATCTAATTCCGTGGTTGAACATCATTCCTGATACGTACGGTTGGCTGCTCCGCTTAATTATACAGAAACACCTTAGTGGCTTTGTACAGGAAAATACAGCAACAATCATTTGAGTAAGTCCCTGAAATACGCACAGATTCCGTGTGAAACATCTGCAAAAAATAATCGTGCACTTTTTGCGTAGTAATAAATAAAGATTTTAAAAAAAGGTATTTATATGTGAGCACGCAAACGAGGAAAAATCTCTCTTTTGCCAATAGAAAGTAAGTTTAGTTAAAATAAAATAATTTAATGTAAGTTTTTTTTTCATTGGCCAACAGTTACACATTTTTCTACCGGTTTCGGTACCACGAGTTTGTTTCCACAGAATAACACTTCCTTAGCACAGTTTTAAACTAACTGTAGGCTATACTACTAATTTGCTACCCGTGTTTCAATTTATGTATGTAGTATTTGTTGCAATTTTGGCAGTGTTGCAGATTGGTATTGCAGCAAATATTATTTTTTGTTGAATTGGGTAACACATCTGCGCTGATGTATTCTCTTTAGTGTGGAGATATGTACAGTATCTTTGATATGGATAAAGCATAACAGTGTGTTTCAGAATGTCAAACCGTGCGGTCAAGTAATTTATACCTACTAGCCACCAACATGTGCCCAGTTCAACAGGTTATGGGCCCAGTTATGGAAAATGGCCTCTTTCATGTCTGGGATAGTTTAGAAGAGAAATATGTTGATGGTAGATTCAACATAAGTGAAATGTGATATCAGCCAAGTTTGAGGTCTTTGAAATAATGCTTCCAACGTGCGTATGGTGTCTCGAAAGTCACATTCACAAGTGGTGTGAAGTTTTTTTTTCTTTTCTTAGATAAACATCATGGACGCACGTTTATTGGTCTCTGAGAAAAAACGTAACCTCGAACACGCTGCACGCAGTTCGAGCGTCATCCAGGCGGTCGCCTTAAGCCCGAATATATATATATATATATATTTATTTATTTATTTATTTATTTAGATATTTAGTTTTTTTTCGAATAGTTTGTTTTAGAAGTACTCAGTTAAGGACACGTTCTAGCTAGAGATATTTTGCGTGTACGAGACTTATAGGCACCTGAAAGTAAGAGCACTCCTGGTATGTGCGTAGGATATAACACAGTCTCTATCCTGTGCACAAGGCATTGGACTGGCATCAGCGATGACCTTATTACGTAACGGTGTAATAGTAGAGATAAGCCATTTGTAAGTGTTCCTCTACGCGAAAATTACATGTTTAAAATTGAATGTGAATATTCCCGTTATGACAGTTTTACACGTTCGTAATGAACATTATAATATGCAGCTGATGGAAACTGCCAGCTCAACACACGAAAACATTTTCGAAAGCTTTTTGTAAGATGGCTAAATTCAAAAACGTTTACGTGATTTTTAAGTGCCATGTGTACGACTGGAGTCCATCCCACTACCTCAGTTGATTGCGGCGGCCTTGAAGGAAGTTGTGCATAGATCAAGGCTGAACAGGTTTGTTTCAATTCGTAAGAAATTTGAATGTAAACATAGGACACAAATAAATCAATTACAGGAAACAGTTTTTTTTATATACGTAAGAGCAAATATTTCGCAAGTGAGGTGGATTCCTTGGAAGTAGTTTTCCATGCGCTGGAGTGAGAGATTTTGGTCAGTGCTTAACATCGTGGTCTTTAGCGCTGGTGAGGGGTGACATGAGGTGAGTACGGAGTAGCGCCGGAATGAAAGGGCGTGGGAAACGAGATATCGCTGACCTACGGCATCATGCGGCACGATTTCTACATTCGAAAATCCGGGGACCGACCATGCCGGGAATCGAACCCGGATCGTCTTGGTGGGAGGCGAATATGGTCTGACCATTCAGCCACCGCGGCCCCTCCATGCGTTGGAATCGAAGTTACGAGATTGCATCCTTATACACACTTCACCAGAAACGCATCGCCATAGCTACACGTTTGCTGATAAAAACAATTTTCTATGATTATTTTGTTTTTATGTATTCTGCTTCCTGTACATTTCATAATAAACGTTACTAGCGTCAGATTAGGCTCTCTTTTGGTGAATCTGTAACAAGACATTTTCTGTAAAATCAAGTGTTTTTTTTTTTTTCAGGTAAAGTAAAGAACTTATGTCAGCGGATGCTACGCTATATTTCAGTATTATGTAAGATAAGAGAACAAAATTTATTTACCCTAAAAATTGTATTTTAGTTAATCGGAGCTCAGTTCCTAAAAGTGAAGAAGAAACGTATACTCTGAAATGTTTGCACCAGCTCGCTTTACTAACTTACTTGCAGATTTGAAGCTGTTATTCTTGGCCAGTAATAGAATATACTTATTTCTCACCGTCTAAGAGGTCTAACTGCACATCACAATAAACGTAACCTCGACCACGCGTCATCCAGGCGGTCGCCTTAAGGCCGAATATATATATATTCGAATAGTCACCTTATGATTACATTGTCAAATGAAAGACGTCTACACAAACACACTCTGCCAATAACCTATAATCAAAGCTATGGATGTGCACATGAGGCATTGAAAGAAGCTGGTGCCAAAATTTTCCGTGAAAAGTTTCGATCCCTAGTAATAATATCATTCTGTTATAGGCAGTTTTATTTGTGTCCTATATTTACGTTCAAATTTCTTACGAATTGAAATAAACCTGTTCAGCCTTGATCTATGCACAACTTCCTTCAAGGCCGCCGCAATCAACTGAGGTAGCGGGATGGACTCCAGTCGTACACACGGCACTTAAAAATCACGTAAACGTTTTTTAATTTAGCCATCTTACGAAAAGCTTTCGAAAATGTTTTCGTGTGTTTAGCTGCATATTATAATGTTCATTACGAACGTGTAAAACTGTCATAACGGGAATATTCACATTCAATTTTAAACATGTAATTTTCGCGTAGAGGAACACTTACAAATGGCTTATCTCTACTATTACACCGTTACGTAATAAGTTCATCGCTGATGCCAGTCCAATGCCTTGTGCACAGGATAGAGACTGTGTTATATCCTACGCACATACCAGGAGTGCTCTTACTTTCAGGTGCCTATAGGTCTCGTACACGCAAAATATCTCTAGCTAGAACGCGTCCTTAACTGAGTACTTTATTTTTGAAGCCCTGTCTACTATTATCCTTTCAGCCAGTTTGTATTTTTAGACGACTTTTAATATAAATATAGCACCCTAAGTAAAGAATGGGAGTTTATAAATAGTACAGTACTCAAAAATTAACGTGTTAAGATTGCTCTGAACTAAAAAATTCGTAATTTTGTAACTGTTCCAAACACTGCAACAATAAAAAAAAATTCTGTTCCGTAGTTTTCGTACAAGCGTATCTAAAAGTAGTGACCTAACTATTTTCGCAGTTCACCCAAAACAGTAACTATTCAAGTGAAAGCTACAGAATAACTTCTTTATTATATTACCAAAAAAAAATATATTTAAAAATGCAGGGTCTCTAAGGTATGCCAAACTTTAGATACATTCAAAAAGTTTTTTATACAAGCTATTTTTACATGAAATTACAAAGATGTTATTACGAATTTTTAATTTATTTACTTTTGCTCTAAATTATTACATTTATATCGTTTGAATAGATTTTGGGTAAGTAGCGAAAATAGTCAAAACACTACTTTGACATGCAATTGAACGAAAACTATGGAACCGAAAATTATTTTATTTGTGAAAAATTACTGTAAATGCAATGTGTACGAGTTGAACAGTGTTTGGTACAATTGTAAAATAATGAACTCATCGGTGCAAAGCGTTCTTAAATGCGCGACGTTTCGCAATTTTCATCACCATGTTTTATTATTATATTTGTACCAATTATTTTTTTCTTGTTTTAGAGACGAAAAATGATTAAATTTTTCTCTTATAAAATTTTTTTACCCCGCATAGTTTTTGCGTAATTGCTCGTTAAAGCTAAAATTTGCATGTTTTAAGGACGACACTGAAACCAACTAACTTACCAAACTGAAAAAAATTCGCAGTGAATAACGATGTTGTGTGCAACAAATAGCTATGTTAAACCACTAAATAAAATTTTTTTTTTAAATAATTGAATTTTTCAAATTTTTGTTTTAAATTTCAGCATTTTTATTTAAGTACAAAACATTTATACTTTTCGTTTTTAATGTACGTGACATTGTAGCCTGCGACGTCTTTATCTACTATGAATGTTTTCAGTTTGGTATGTCAGTTGGTTGTAGCGTAGAACTTAAAACGGAGGAAAAATGCAATTTTTTACTTTTACAAGTCATCACGCGAAAACTATGAGAGATAAAAAAATTTCTCAACAACCAAATTTAGTCATATTTTGTGTCTCAAATAAGAAAAAAATCTGGTACAAATAAAAAATAAAACATGGTGATTAAAATTGCTGCATACCACGCCCTTAAGCCACAATAATGTATGTGTTTTAAGTATTATTCTAAACAAGAGAATCTTCTTAAGTGCTCACTTTACCGCGAACAGCCTATAGAGATATGACTAGTGTGTAACTGGACTACAAGAAGCAATATACGACGCAGGCTCTAAGGTCGATACTCGCCCGCTCATCACTTGGCTCGTCGCCTTCAGGCTCAAGGCGCTCAACTAGCGTGTCTTCCTATAGAACACTTCTCTTAGGAGTAGACGAATAGTGTTAAAACATAGATCGCAGGCTTTCGCGGCCGTTGTATGCATTTTCTTGGCTTGTGGGTGTGAGCCGCGTCTGAAGATTGTCTTGCGACGTTTCGGCAGTCGTTGCAGCTGCCATCATCAGGTAGTCGGAGTCGGAGACCAAGTCTCCAGACGCGGCTCACACCCACAAGTCAATAAAATGCAATGTTAAAACAGCTGCCGCCCTGCGGGGTTCAACTCACGTTCTTCTGGAAGCTGTCCCATACAACGGCGACGGTCGTGGTGTTGTGGTAGGAGTCCATCTTGTCCTTCATGACCTTGGAGACGAAGGTCTTGGCATTCTCGCGGCTCGCCAGCGCCAGTCCAGCCGCTGTCAGTTGCATCACGGACATTATGACGATCACGATAATGTACTGTGCAACAGCCAACACTATTCTGATAAATACAGTCCATTGAATATAAAATGAGCATTCACAACAGGCATTTACCACTTACAAATACACAAGTTAGCCAAATGAAATCACCCTGATTTCAAAATGCAACAGAAAGTCACTATTAGACAAAGTACCATGCGGTTTGCGACATCATGTGAAGAAACTCAAAAAATGGTGTGTTAATTGTTCCTAAAACTTTAACTGATTTCAGGTGGGCCCGATCCGTGGTTTGGAAAGCATGAACAAAATTTCCAATTGGTATCGGAAGAAATGTTCCACGTGAATTTGAAAACGAGACACCAAACATCACGATCATTTAGGCATCGTATGACAAGTTCCTAGTCGCTGTAAGTTTTAAACCGGTAATTAGGTTCTGGCAGAAAACTAACTTCTGATGAATCAGCAGAAGATGATAAGAAAAATCTTCCAATGAAGCTTGCCGAAGTCAATTACGCGAGCATCTCAATAGCTGAACATACCATGCTCAACTCAACAGTTTAAATTGTGCAAGCACTGCAGGCAAACGTGTTGCAGCTTCGCACGATGTTGCTTTTGAGAGGTTGGACCTGATCGAACAAAAATTCAATAATCTGGAGCAAGTAATTTTCTGTTACGAAGCAACCTTATGCAATGGTTAATCGGCACAAGATTCGCATTTGCTGTTATGAAAACCCCTACACTTTATGAAGGCATGTCATGCACAGAGGAGAGGTGAATATGTGGTGTGCGCTGATGAAAGACGCATTTGTTTGACCACATTTTCTTTACCGAGCAAACAGAATTATAAATCATCAATTGCGACTTGCTTGAACAGTTTCCTGACAATCAGCATCTTATTCTTCAGCCGAATGTGATCTTCCAGCAGGGTTAAGTGTACTGGAGTTAACATATTAATGATTTCCTAGACAGAACATTTCCACATCGACGACAAAACAAGTGGCCACTGCGATCTCTGGATGTTACTCCTTTGGGTCTCGTGGGGATACGTGAACGACATTGTGCATACCTCGCCTTATGTGACCTTGGAGAAATATGGGTGCAATCGGCTCCATTGCCTCACAGGCTTGTGTACACATGGGTTGCGATTGATTATCGCCTAGACATTTTGAGGCCTTGAAAATAAACCTACGTAGAATGCATTAACTCTATATATAGGGGGTTGCAATAAATATAGCACTTTTGAAACCCGATTCGTCTAGAATAATATTTGTGACCTTAGATGTTAGCATGTGAGTACGGCACACCCTGAACACCTTGATCTTTAAGGGCGAGGTTCACCTCAGGTTTCTTCGTTTTTATTTATTTTTATATTTGTATCAGATATTTATTTTCTTACTTTTAACATAAATTGTGACTGAATCTTACTCTTAGGAAATGTTTGTATATCTCATAGTTCTTGCGTAAACGTCAAAACTTGCACTTTACGGTTTTATGTACGTCACTAAAACAAACTCACATAACAAACCAAAAAAATTCACAGGGTATGACAATGTTTTAGGCTATGATTTGGCATGTATAAATACAAAAATTAAATATTTTTGTATTTAATAAAAAATGCTGAGTTTTAAATTAAAATTTAAAATTTTCTACAATTTTTTAAAAATACAAAGTTATATTTATTTTTGTTTTTATGTATGTCAAATCATAGCCTACAACATTGTTATACACTGTGAATATTTTTGATTTGTTATGTCAGTTTGTTTTAGTGGCGTGCATAAAACCGTAAAGTGCAAATTTTGACGTTAAGACTAATTACGCAAAAACTATGAGGGATACAAAACTTTCCTAAGAGGAAGATTTAGTCACAATTTATATTTAAAATAAGAAAATAAATATCTTACACGAATATAAAACTAATAAAAACGTTGAAAACGGAGGTGAACCGCGTCCTTAATAAAGGGGTACTGTTTAAATTAATACGTTGCAGGAAATTACAAGATATCCGAAAAACAAAGAGTAACCAGGGTTTCAAACGTGTTCACTTTATCCCAAACCATCTATGAAAAACTTTTTTGAGCTACACCACAACCAGAGTTTTAAATTTATTTTTTAATTGCATTGTGAAACCAGTGAGGTTTCATGTGAACGCTCTGTATTGTATTGTATCAAGTGTTAACTCCTTGATCTGAAGTAATCTTAATATTTAGTTTTAGTTATAAATGTGTGATGCTTGTATTGAAAAGTGGTTGAGAGACATAAATTGGATAAAGAGGAGATATGATTTAATTGAATGTTTTAATGAAATGTGATTCAGTTAATCGTTGCGAAATGTTGAGCAATTACTTTCAGGAGAGGTTTTCTGTCGAAGAAATATTTTTTTTTGTAATAGACAAGTGTGGGGCGGACTCACGAGTATCAGCAAGATGCGGAGGCGGCCGAGAGCGGCGGCAATTGCCCCCAGCACCGCCGCGAAGATAGACAGCCCGCCCGACAAGTACAGCAGCTCCGGTACGGCGGGTGGCCTATAGTGCCCCGTGATCGCGTAGTTGTAGGCGTACTTGTGTGCCACGAACGCCACTAGCAGCACCACCAACCCCGACACCTGCACCACCACACAGAGGAAAATATTTGGAAAAGTCAACCACATGACACAGTAAATAACGCCATCAGAAGCAACGTGGGGTACCATATTAATTGCTATCTTACCAGCTTTCGGTGTGTACGAACCACGTGTATTCGAGCCGTTGGTTTGTATAACCACATGAAGTGCTTGCGACACTGTAGTTATTTCGTATTTTAGTTAATTATTTATAAATGGCAAACCTGATGATTCGAATCGCACCATCAGAAGCGACGTAAGAAAGGTTTTTAATCGTTTGTGTTGTACCAACTCTTAGGGGTAGTACTGGTATGTAAACAAATACATGTGTAATTTAAGATATTGGTTTAAACCGCTGTTTAGATTGCAAGAAATACTGCGAACATCAACACCATTCCAACTGAAAAGCGAGAACGATTAAAACCATGTCGTGTCGCTTCTGTTACTAATTATTTACTCTCTCACCATTTACGGGATGTTTTCGAGATTAATAAGTGAACAAACTTTGAGGAATGGTGGAGAAGTACAGAAGATACAAAATTAGACCACGGTCACATAGTAGGTTATAACATTTTAAGTTGAACACATTTGGCAACCTTGTTTAGACGAAACATGTTTGCTAAGTCACTTGCCGTAACCGAACAAAATTCATTGAATTTTTAAACGTCAATCAGCTGGGAACTCCAAATGTTTTTATTTATTATATCACATCACTACTCGATGTTCATGACATTTTATTTATTGTTTAACCGCTAACTACAATTTTTGTATTATTTGTATAGCGGAATCAAACACTATAAGCCTGGATTACTACATAATTTAACACGTATAAAAGGTAGCAGCATAAAGCAGCTATATTCGTTACACAGCTCGTTACCCTGCTAACAACCTATGGTGAGAACAGAGGAGTTACATCATTCGAAACTCAACTTGAAACTAGTTTTTCTTGTAAGATAAAATACTACAACCAGAATTTAATCGGATCTCGTGTAACCGCTACATAAAGCTGAACATATGTAAGTAAAGTGAATCTGCTTCTGAGCCCAGCGTAACCGCAGCTGTGGTAAGGAAATGTTGAACCGAAAATGTCTCAATTAAAATGTATGGTGAAAAGGTGCAGGAAAACGAATTTGGGTATCATTTGTACTGTTCTATTGACAAAATTACTATTACATCACATAAATATGTTTTATATAAATTTTCAATATGGCGGCTCCCAGCATCGACGCAGACATGACAACGTCGCAAGAGGTTTTGTTTCATTCACTGTAACATCGCTGGCGACGTTGTGAGGACATCGCAGTCGGCAAGAATTACTGTCAGATTTAATTCGTTATATGCTATCGAGGATACAGAGTTGATTGTACCAAACGTGTTTTCCATATGCATAACTCGAAGATTGCTCAACCAGCACGCAATACAGGCAAGGGCAGGATCTGAACACTAGACACCTCCAAACTAGACTGAAATTATTATATGGCTGTCCTGAATATTGATATGTTACTGTTTCACTATCATTAATCTCCACTATCACTCTGGTTCTGGCCCTAGTATACGACAACGGCATTAATTTTAAAAAATGCATTACTTCTCAGTAGATAAGTGTTGTAAATACGCATATGAAAAAGTAATTTACGTAAAATACCATAAGAAACATTATTGTGACCATAAGAATTATTCAAAAATGTTTCCGCTTTGTAGGAATAAGATAAATGTCAAGTTAAGCACCAATAACTGTTATTTCTGTTCAATAAACAATACCTGTGAAAAATGGTACTAAAAATAACAGTATTCATACTTATATTACTAGGCCCAGATATCATTTTCATGTACAAAGAGCAGGTAAGACAGCAACAATGCAATATATATTTGGTAAAGGGATTAGGCAGTATAACAGCTTAGGTACGAGATGAAATAAAACCTCAGATTAGTACAACACATTTCAACAGACCATTTTGTGTTCGTAAATGTCGTCAGACGTGTAAATTGCATATTGATAATTATTTGTAATTAGTCTGTTGACTATCTGTCCAAACAATTAAGGCAATGGTGAGCAATTACTGCACTCGATAGTTTAGGCTGCTCTGCAGAAGCTGGTAACTGAACTGAACACATAATTATCAACGCTAGGTAATGTAGTCATTCGATGGGACGTGTCGCAAGTTATATTACATAATTACTGATTGTACTTTATTATTATGTGGTCTTATTCAAATGAGAAATGCTTAACAGAATACAGGCATTAGCTTCACCCTCCGAGGTTAAGGACAAGAAAGGGCTTCCCGCAGTCAACTGAAGCAATTCCTTCTTCACCTGAAACACGCTTATTACAGTTATGGTGAAATTAACTACCCTTAAACTTACAGCGGACGTTGCCTATCAATGTTGAACAGAAGAAGCTGTATGCAGAATGAACTTGTCTTAAAACTTTGAGCTTCAACAAAGAAGAAAGAGTTTGTGAATGAGGTGAAAATACAAGGCCCCTCAACATCTTCGGAAACGCTGATATCTACCTGAGACTCGGATAACTGACGATTTTGGGAGACCAAGTGATAAGGCTATCAAGAGTTACATTCTTGTTTTCTAATTCCATTTCATATTGTAATACTTTATTCCGCAAGTTTCAGATTCTGTACACCTATTTGCGATTTTATGTGCTGAATACGTAAAATAAATAATCTTGCATGTGCTCATCCTGAAATGGCGCGTAACACATACGTTCATTATAATAGCTTGGTAAATTATAAGCTGACGTTTAAACAACTAAGGAGAACTAAACTGAAGGTATATACACTATGAATACTATTTGAAACATATACTTACGCCTAATATGGTGTTCACGCACGTAAAAAGAATTCGATCGACACACATTGTGTACGTGATCAGTGATTTCCTTATAGGTAACGTGACATAAACTTTGACAAATCTCACAGACATAGAAAACAGAGGTAAAAGGTAACTCTCATACTCATAGACAAAGAGGGAGTAGCTAAAACAGTCAAAAACTATAAAAACCCTACTCTATGAATAAACATTGTGCTTTGCTAAAAACACGGGACACGTAAAATGATACCAGTTCCCGCCTATAGGAGTGCTGTTCCATCGTCAGTAACGCATTGCTCTTTTTTTGTGAGGCAGCTTTAGTTAATTTTTAAATGCTAGATATAAATCCTGTATCCTTAATTCAACAAGACGGAAGTCATCTTTCATGATAAATTTGGCAAATTAAGCTTCTGACTATTAAATTTTGCGTATTTTCGTTTCTTTTTAATAAAATTATGAAATCAAGGCCCTATAACAAGAAGACGTCATCAGCATAATTAATATGCCTCATTCCTCTTCGTGTGTGAAATTGAACCTTAAAGTGAAAATTGGTCACGTATACATTGAAATTACATTAAGTCACATCTTAATTTATCCTCATGCTATCGTTTAAATTGTTGAACCAAACACAATAAAGGTTACATATATCTAAGTTTTAATGATTAAGTGTATAAATAATTAATTTTCGGAAATTGGGGGATGAACTTAATGTAACACAACCTGAACCTACAACATTAAGTTCGTGTGATCATACATAGTAATGTAATCCTGGGTGACTTTGGATTGTACAAAAAAATTTGGTTTCTACGTGTGTCAACTGTGAGTATATATAAATGTATTTTAATGCGGGCATTCATGATTTGAAATTTATCACAAATAAATTAATTTTTTTAGTGCTACCTTATGTGGGAAGAATATTTCTTGAAATGTTCCAAGTTAAGGAAAATGATCCTCAGATAATTCATGCGATCAAACAACCAAGGACCCACTCCACCAAGAGTTGAATCAGAATCACCTCAGTAAGGCGAGAGTGCTCTAGTCACTGTGCCAGCTGCAGGCTTGATAATGACGATATGTTGTTACTATGACAAACGACGGAACGCAATGGGGACTGAAACAAGAGCACACCAAGAAAACCCAACAGTCAACGACAAAGCCCATCACATTTGACATTTGCTTAAACAGGATAACAACACCAGGAACTCGAGCAGGGTTCTGACCATTACAACGCTGGGCCACTTATGGCCTTGAAGAACGAGATATTTCAGGTCCGTCAGGTCAGAAAAACGTTCCAACCGAACAGTAAAATTTTGTACTGGGACCGCGGCGGCCTAGTGGTCATACCACCCGCCTCCCACCCTGGCGATACGGACTTCATCCCCTGCGTGATGGGGAACTGGATTTCCCGCATGCAGGAACCGTGTCGGACGATGTCACTGGTCGGCGGGCTTTCCTCGGATATCTCCCGCTTCTTCCTCCCATCTCATTCCAGCCATCGTGTCATCCTCTGGGGCACGCAGTTGCCTACGGACGCCCAGCCGTGTGGTACCCTACTTATCGGGTACCCTCCTCGTACGAAGTATATTTATTTATTTAATGTATTAAATTATTTTTATTTGCTTTATTTACTTTATACACTTAATGCATTTTATTTTGTTTATTTCAGTGGCACCTACTTGGTGGAGGGGGGAGGGGATGTTGAAGGTTGCGTCATAGAAATTTCAGGGGGGGGGTGAGGAGAGAAAACTGGAAAAATTATTTTAAAAAATCATAAGTTCGAAGGGATTCTCCTGTGTGGGGAAAAGTGTATGACTTACTGGGAAGGGATAAAAAATTAAACAAGTTGTGGGAAGTAAATGCTAAACCTCTTTTGACCTTGGCCGGGAAGGGGGGAGGGTTCTTTCTGTGAGGAAGGGAAGGTTTTGTGTAAAGTTGCGGGAGAAAGGAAAGGCACTAACATGCAGTGGCGCCGGAGCCACGCGAGGCAGCAGGGGGCGGTTGCCACCCCCCCTCCAACTATAATTTGTGTGGGAGGGAGCAAAGTATGTGCCCCCCCCCCCCCAAATATTTTTATGGTATATGTAATACATTTGTAACTTAGATTTTCTTTGTTTGTTGTGAATATGGCCGATTTGTACTAAAATTTATTTTCGGAAGTATCTACATTGTACCATTTTGTACCTTAAAATTCAACGCATTCTGGGTATGGATACGTGCATATTCGCTACATACATCTTTGCAACCCCCAACAAAAAATTTCGCTCCCAGCGCGCCTGCCCGCGTGACGTGCGTGCATCTGTCTATCAGTACCTACAACGGCGAGCAAGCTCTATCTATCTATCTATCTATCTATCTCTGCAAGGAATGTGGCCGAGTTACTGCAAACACCTTGTTATACACGAAATGGCCAGTACTGTCCCAAGTCCGCACGCATGTCTAGGGAGGTTTCCGCCAGTCACGTACAGTTCATGTGAGCGTGAATGTCGATTGTTTCGAGTTTTTAGTATCTTGGAGGATGAATATTTTTCCGATATAGTTTTAGTATTTCAAGAAGAGTTAGCAGTGCCAGTTTTTTTTTTTTTTTGCGAAATTAACCAAAACAACAATAACTTTTTTAATACAGGTGTTTAGAACTATTGTACTGTTGTTGCGTTAGGAAAATACTTGATGACATTTAATCTATTTAGGTGTAAGAAGTATGAACAAATAGTTTTTCGTGTTATTTGCTGTCTCGTAGTACTGGCGAGCGAGGAAACTAATAATAAAAACTGTTAAATAGAGTGAGTTGCGATGCATTTATCTATCGGCAGGGCGTTTGGCGCGCTAGCGCCAGAAATGTGGAGGTCGTTGTTCAAATAAATATGACGTGATTATTACGCATCTCTTTTACATGACATATAGCAATAGCTGGCATTGAAA
>PNEQ01032045.1:34043-50157 GCA_003012365.1 Medauroidea extradentata
TATATATATATATATATATATATATATATATATATATATATATATATATATATATATATATATATATATATATGCATAAGACACTATGTCCACTTTTTGTCAAAATGCATTTTTAGCCGCAAACATGACCACAGTTTTAAGTACTTTGTAGTGGCATACACAAAGTCTGGGTACTGTTAGAAAACTTTGCTTTTGGGCACTAAACAGCTGGATTCACCAATGAATCACATTCTTCAAACTGCTCTCCTGAAAAATATGACGTTTGATACATACATATATGCATGTATATGTGTGTATATATATGTGTGTGTGTGTGTGTTTGTGTGTTTATGTATGTATGTGTGTGAAGATACTATAATACAACACTTGAACTAACGGTAAATTCGTAATTCGCTCTACTAGGTGATTTTTGAGGTGGGGAGAGAGTAAGAAGTCACCGCGTTAGCAAATTTAGGTGCAATAAAGTTATATAACTATTTCCGCAATAATTCTGAAAGTGCTTTGGGGCCGCGGTGGCCGAATGGTCAGACCAGTCGCCTCTCACCAAGAGGATCCGGGTTCGATTCCCGGCTGTGCTGGTCCCCGGATTTTCGCACGTGTTAATCGTACGTACGATGCTGTGGGTCGGGAGGTTTTCTCGGGATCTCCCGTTTGCCTCGCCCCTACATTCTGGCGCTGCTCATGTCACCGTTCACCAGCGATAAAGACCTCGACGTTAAGCGCTGACCAAAATCTCTCACTCACTCTAAAAGAGTTTTGGGTTTGAGCATAAAAGTGTTTTTGATCAGTGAAGTATGTCCAAAAAACTTTTTATGTTCATAATACTGTCCCATTTCAAGAATCGTTCAAGGATCACAGTTTTTTGTTTATTTTTAAACGGAAATTTTATATTTTTTCCGGCATTTTATAGAGCTTCCTGTGTATGATTTATTATATTTCAAAAAGTGATGCATATGTCAAAATCTTGATAAGATTGAATGCTATTGTTTGCTTATGTTTACTTCGCTGAGTCACAAATCGTTATGTCTTCTTGTTTGGTTTCTATGTTTTTCGTGTGACCTTACAACGATACGTCACATTATTCTATGAAGCGTGCTATAGTGCCTGGCGTACCAAAAATTAATTTAGAGGTTTAAAAATATTTTAATTGCTTTTATTACTAGCTATTTTCAAATTACAGAACGTTCACTTTAAAGACGCATCCTTTATCTAAATTATGAATTGTCAAAAAGCTAGCAAGTCAATATGAAAACTGTTTCTGTTTAATATGTTTATCCCTCTCCCTTGCTATACCAATATGTCTCTCGTAATATTTTGTCCCTTTCCTTTCCTTACTATCACATTACAAATTTACGAAAACAAAAAATTTCAATTTGTAATATTTCTGTGTCAGGCCTTCCAGAATAACAACGCCACATGTTTTCCATAGCAAATTCCGTAGAAAATTACTTGGGGCATTTTAGAAAGTGGTCTACTAGAATAGAGTTACTTATGCTTCTTGGTCAAATCACCTAGGATGCTTTATCATCAAATGTTAGCTAGGTTGTGATCGACCTACATGCATACAGTTAGTTTGGCTCACTGTGCCTTCACTTGGATTGTTTTTCATACACGACTCTGCACTGCATTTTCACTACCCCGGGACCAAAAAGAGTGTTGTAGTAAACAATGGACTTGGTTTACCCAGAATTATGTAGACGACGTAGTGTTTTGTATCGCGCACCTACGACTTATGCAACCTAACCTATAAACACGAGCGCAGTAACTTTGACACGATCAATCTATGCAAATTACTTTAGCGAACATAAATATATATAATTTGGTTATAAAAAAACCATGTTTTGAGCTTTATACAGTGAGTTTCCAATCGTTTTCTATGAAACAATGATTTAATAATGCAGTTTTATTTTACAATGCGTGTTTATAAATATGGATTGGGCCGGAAACAAATATTTAGTTATTTATTTGATGCGCCCCTCCTCCCAGTTTAACAAAATCATTTGCGTGTGAGGTATTTCGCTCTGTATTATTATTTCTTTATTTAGTGCATCGGTGCACCGTTTACATTCTACCTTTTTAAGTGCTAATGGAGCAACTAGTTTCAGTTGTTCAATTTAATAGCTTCGTAACTGTGTATATTTTCCTTTGACGTCTTGTGTATTCTTATTAATACATTTTCGTACATGCCAATCGTAATAATTCGTGTTCAACTTTTTCCTTTTCGAAATTCGATAATTACGTACGCCACCTCCTAATGTATCTGTTGTTTCCTACAAGATCTACATCAGCTTGACCAGAAAAGATTGTATACAAATTTTACGGGAATCTTACAGCTTGTTTTATTTGAAAGGAATATTTGCACCAAACCACTACTGAATAACTCGAGACTCACATCCAGTATATTATATTTCAATAATTTCTGCTTAAGTCAGTCGAGGTTATTTCCTTATTCTTATAGAAACCTGGGGCAGTGCTGACTGGCATATGTATGGAAATACAATTTATTTTATTTTACAGTATTTATTTTTACTTAGTTGGAACATGTAATGCAATGTGATAATGCCAATAAAAGGACAGCTATGAATTCTGTTTCGTGCAAATAGACTGGTGATGGTCACTTTATTGCCACACAGGCTATTTGAGTCCAGGAATGAGAATTAATAACTCAGGCAAATATTACTAAGCCGGTTTCGCGTACCGCCAAGCACCGCTCACAGAGGTGGAGAGAGTTGTAATACTGCTGTAATTGATACTACGATACGCCCAAGCTTGCCCTTGCAAATATTCAACTTATGTATTTTTATTGAGATATTTCGACGAAGTGGCCGAATAGGACGTCAGCAGCTCCTTCCGCGCTCACCTTTACTTCTCCATCAAAATCCCGACGACGACCCTCACATCTTAACTTTTGACGGGAAAAAGTCCCAAGTGTCCAATAATCCTTGGGCACGCCTTCCAGCCAATGGAAACCCTAGACTACCTAGCTCCGCCCCTCGTGAGCAAAACGTCGCGCTACCCTTCGCCGTTATTTATTCGTTCGTTTGTCAAAGCTTAATTTTTTTTCTCATTTATTGTCATACCCTTGATTACTAAATATTATTTACACTGACTTATATATAACTATAATGACACCGATAGTTAATCAAACAAATAAAAGTAAACCCCACTGCCGGGTTGTTTCAGTGGTGCTGTGGCTGAAGAGGGGGACGGATGGAAAGAGGGGGAAGGGGGCTACCGGACCGGCCCAAGCCTTTTGTAACGGCAGACCACCCCTTCTCCTGACTTCGAGGCACTTAACATCCATTTACTATTACTAAACTAATCCTAAACTACTTAAATCTAATAATACAACTTAAATTACCATTATTTGCAGTATCAACGTGTCAAGATGGTTAATTTGATACCCGACACGAAGTATCTACAATTACAAATGCCTTTTTCTTCAGTTTACAGAATTAATTATACTGAGATCTACAAAAGTTCCACTTTGGTCCGTCACAGGCTACAAATAAATTTATTTTATCAAATGGCTATATTTTAACGAATATTTAATTTCCATTCTTCTTCATATTGATTTTTAATCAATCTTTCATGAATGCAAATTCGAAAAAAAAAAAAATCCTAACATTTTCTTTATACTGAGCGCGTAATGTTTAAAATAGCATATAAATTATATACCAAGTACGAGCGATGATTTGTATGACTGTAACGTCAAGAAAACAACACATCGTTTATCTTGTGTAGACAATATTTTGTTTATCGTTACACATAGTTAATCTTGTGTGGACAATATTTTGCTTTTCGTTGTCAGCAAGGGAAAACTCTTCGTCTGAAGAGCATCAGGAACGCATACACGACAGCCAAGAGCTGAAACAAATTTACAAAATATCATCCAGCAGAAAATTGTGACAGTTCTGCGTATATCTCATCAAACTATACGTCGGATTTTCCCACTACTACAAAATAATTAACATAATTTTTAAAATTATTTTTAGTTTTTAGAAACATACTCTTTTGAATTAATTTTATTACATAATTATTGCCTGAATAACATTTTAAAAATAAATTATTACTATCAGGTATAGTTATGTTTTAAAACATAGTTTTGGACGTTTCTGAACTTGTATAGATATTTTTTATTATTGTTCACTTGACAAGTTAATTTTCTAATACATTACATTGTGCACTCCCATTGCACAGTTCTTTCAAAGATCATAATTATATTACATTGTGTTTTTGTGGGTTTCAATAGAGGTTGCCAGGCAATTCGATATGAACTGCACTACGCAAATTAGTGAACACAACTAAGCAGAAAATACTCTTTCATAGAAAGTCGCCAGGCTCTTAGTTTACGAGATAGGACCAAAATACCTGTGAACGGGAATGTTGTTTTCACTAACATGTCATTTTTCTCTCAAACAAAGGGCCTTACGCCTTTTTACCAAAGAGTGTTTCCTTTTAGTTTTGGTCACATGATTCATGTGGAAGTCCGTATCCACGAATTACCTTAACCTTTACTTCCACTTTATTGCTTGTTTCGGACATTCAATGAGACTTTTCTTGTAAACCAAGAGTCTTACGCCTATTTACCAAAGAGTATTTAATTAGTTTTTGTATCAGATTCACTTAGCACAGTCGTATCCGCGAATTACCTGACAGCTTGTATACACAAATACATATTATATAGAAATGTTACATGAGGTAATAATTGCAGAACACATAACAACAACGTTAAGTGTCGATTGGAACACAAGTTTATTTTCGTAGGAGAATTAGAAGTTCTACTCATCAGTATTCACTGACTATATCACTTACGTGTAAGCACACCTTTCAGAGATAGGTAATTTAGTGGCTAGTACAGTCTACGAAAGAAACATTATTTCATACAAATTAAAATAACTTATTAATCACTCTTTGACACCTTTAAGAAGGTAGTTTCGTATTTTTATTAATTTTATGTCTGCTCATTTTGAAATACTGATCCAATAGTGACATTAAGCATTACTCAATAGAATTTTTTTTTTTAATCTAATTGAGCAGCCACCTATATTTTCTGATGAGAGACTGAAATCAGTAAATCACTAGTTTACCTTCAATTACGATGACACATATCAAAACAGTAATTATAAGTAAACAAATATGGATTAAAAATAACTGTTAACACATTCTATATTTCCTACTTAGCTTTCTTTTTAATTAATTTACATAGCATTTATACCATGGATAAATTTAGCTAAAAACACTATATCAAGGAAACGTCCTCTTTAATGAGGTCTGGCGAAGGAGAATGTGAGAGAAGCCTGACGAGAATTCCTCACCTGGACGACGAAGATGGCGATGGCAAGGTATCCGAGAATGTTGACGACTCTGTCGACGATGTGGTGGACGATCCTCTCACAGCCGACCTCGTACATATCGTCCACGTTCGTCCTGTCACATGTGTCGACGTCGTCCCTGCAGCAGGACAGCGGCACGTTGTCGTACCTCTGCAGCCAGTCGTCGGCCGAGCGCAGGCCGCAGCATTTCATCTGCGCATGAGCTGCAGTGACATGTCTGCGACCTTGTTTGTAAAGAATCTGTTCCTTATACAAAATTTTTTTGTTGTAGGTCGGCCTTTTTAAAGGATATAACGATATGAGTTAATATTGTATGTATTGTTTTGAGAGCTCTTAGACCTATTTGACCAATTTTTCTACTTGTACACTTAAAAACAAATTTCGATTTATGAGGAATAATTTACATGCATTTTTAAAGATTAGCACTGCAAGAGTAAGAGAACATGTTGTGGCACATTTCCGGTTATAATTGACTAGTTTAAACTATCTTTAATAGACTTGTTTGTCTGTTTGAAAAACAGGTTTTATTTTTGTAGTATTTATTAATAAAGTTCCGCAATTTACGCCATTTTGGTATTAACTTTCGAATAAATTAGTTTGTTATAGTTCGTGAACTCTTCGACCATTTAATATGTAACTACATATGCAATTGAAATATGAAAAGTACAGGTACTATTCTTTTAAAATTACACATAAGAAAGCAACTTTATAATTTACTGGCTAATATTTGACTCGATGCTGCAGAATTAAGGCAGGTTAGTTTTGCTAATAACTTCTTGTTTACTTTGTTCAACCAGGTATTCATGGGTAGGGGTTTGATTGTTCATACAGTAAGCATAAATTTACACAAAATAAGACTTTCTTTTGGTGACATAATTTTTGTAGTATTAGTTGCAAAGTCACAATTTTGACATTGATGAGAAGCCATAATAATAAAGACTAAATAACTAAAACTCATGAAACATTATATATAAAATTTATGCATCATTGACTTAAAATTTCCACAAAGTAAAATATATTTATTTACATTTTTTATATTTTTAGACCACTTTAAACGTTCTTGTGAAGCAATTACAAAATAAAAAACTGACAGTGATGAAACTTTGCAAGTAAATTTTTCAATCACAGACTGTACTACTGAAAGATTTTTTTTTTCGGACAGTAGCTTACATGGATCTATTACTATATTTTTTTTAGGAATTATGCAAAACATGGGGGAAGATGTGAATGGGATTGTTATTTTAACAGACCTATAATTTCTCAATTTAACGAATGGTTCGTTTATGTAATGTATGTGTGTATAAAGTAATAAGTTTTAAATATTTAATATAATATAAAGTAATTTCTTGAAATATTCTAGGGAGTAAATTAGCGTGAAACTGGTTTCACTTAGCCCGCCTTAGCTATGGGTATGTCTCTCTGCTACACTGTTTTTCCGTCATTCACGTCATTTCTGTACTTCTTCTGACATCATTCTGGTTCACTTGTTTCTCCAGGCATTTTACAATCAAATCACGGAACCGCATGCCATTTAAGTGGTACGTCCCGCTTGAATATACCATGTTGAGCGATCGTTATTCTACATCCCTTCTTGTTGCAATGTGATTTTTCCGCTTAGAATATAATTACGACACAGCCCATAAGAGCTGACGCACGTAAAAACTGTCCCTCAACTTAAGTAATGTGGGTATTTGATGATTCCCGGTGTTGGCAAATAATACATTCGTTCTACATTCGTTCTTTATTTTCACTCACTGTAGGTATTTTAGCTAAATATAAAAATTAACGTTTCGATTGATATAATGATTCGAATTGATAAGTTCGTGTATCAAAGGTTAATGAAAATAATTCTGATAAAAATAAATGTGTTAACAATTCCGGCAGTTACTAACATAACGTGTGCGTAACAAATAAGCCCACGACTACATTTTTCTTTACTTGGAATATTTGTTACTTTACCGCCTTATCTTGTTTTCCTAGTCTTTCAGTTGAAACGTGAGTTATGAGTTAGTGCTTTAAGGTAGACACACCTGAATTATGCAGAAAATTGCAAATGTAACTATCATTAAATGGTGTAACGTACTTATATTAGTAATTACAACATTATGCATGTGTGAAATATTATATATACACACGCAGTGAGTGAGCGGATTAATGACGCAATATCATTCGATGGCACAGAGCAAATAAATCAAATACTCTGTTTTGCTTAACGCCATGTTTTTCTCTGCATTCAACGCAAAAAATTTTCACGTGCAGAAATTCTAAAATGAAAGATATTTGGACATAAAACATGCATGCGTGGGAAAAACTCACATTCTTTTGGAACTGGTCCCATATAGCAGCGACGGCTGTCGACACGTTGTACGCGTCCATTTTCCCTTTCATCACCTTTACGGCTGTGTGCCTGGCGGTCTGGCGACTCGTCAGGGCCATCTGAGAAGCTGCTATCTCCAAAGCCGCTAGTGCCACTATGCTGCAGATGTACTGAGTAAAGTCAAACATTGTCAAATATTAGCGAAAATACAATTCTGATATCATCAATCATATTCAGCAATGCCAGTTGCAGAGCTGCTTCATTGCAAGGGCGACGAAAAATATTTATGTTCTCTTCCCAAGATGGAGAGGGTGCAGTACCAACTTTATTAGTTGCTTTAGAACCTATATTTGCTTATTTATTTTGGCTATTTAGTTATTCATTTATTTTAATTTAAAGTTTAAAATAGATGTTTGTTGAATTACGGTGGAATAATAAATAGCTCACCAAGATCAGCAACAGCCTGAAGTTTCCCATAGAGGCGATCATGGTACCCATAATGGCTGCCAACAGAGACAAAGACCCCGCCAAGTACAGCAGTTCTGGGACGGCAGGCAAGCGGAAGTTGTCGATGATCTCGTAGTTGTAGGCGAACTTGTGCACCACCACTGCCGCCACCAGCATTACCACACCCGTCACCTGCACCCCCGGCCCCCGCACCTTAGTTTCACCCGCCTCATTTTTACGTCACTCGTGTGTTGGCTTCTATAGATGGTTCACTTCAAAGTGAGCATTGTCTTACACTTATATTAATAAAAATATGTACTTTATTGGGGCTATAGAAGTAAAAATTTTAGAGTTATTAAATATTAACACTAGTTTTTAGTTACATGGAAGTTGTCTTTTTAAAATAATAAAAATAGAGACAAAATGGTTCAGAAATATTTGTAAGCAGTGCTCAGTTTACTCTGGCAAACATGCTGATATTTTCACTCAGAAACTAAAGAACGGAATTTTTAACATTTACCTTTTTAACACAGTTACGCTTATAGTCCATACATATGTTCTACACGTAAATATTATGTTTAAATTAGTAATATATCGCGGTTCCTGAAGATTCAAACTGCATTGTTCAGCGAAACGTTGTTTCCAGCAACCAACCAGACGCGGCTCATGCTCGGAAGACAAGACAGTAAAGAATCTGTTGTAGACTTACACAGAGATATATCAAGAAATATTTTCTAATCCATCACCGCTTACCTGAGTCTTGCATAGTACTCGTAATATTACGAGGGCGTCAGAAGCTATCAAAATATACATAAAATTAAACGTTACATTTATAACTGAAGGACATGAGGAGAAGGTAATGGTAACCCACAATGTATCACAAATAAGCTATGCTCATGTTAAAGATAAGGTACAATTTGCCAAAGAAATTTAATTTAAATCATCATTGGTTATATATTACATTTTTAGTTACTATAGATTGCCACCAATGAAAAATATACAACTACACACAAATAGAAAAAGTATATGACTATTTTATTGGTGTTATAAGCTATACAAGTATGGCCTGCAGTATAAGCATTAGCGCACTGCACTGCTATTTGTGGTCAAATTGCTTAATCATTTACTGGTTTATCGAAATGTACAATATGATATCACAATTGTGTTTCTGCATAAAACTCAAATGTTTAAAAATGTGGGTTGCAATTGTCTTTCCCCATACTCTTCAATTGCACACGAAGCACATTTGACAATAGAATAGAACTTTGTGCGAAGTTTATGATATGGAAATTGGATGATTTTATTAAGAGAACAGAAGAGGACCATAAACCACAACAAACTTTACTCGTTATGTTACAATGTTTACAATCGTAGGTAGCACATCCATATTTTTTTATCGTCAGCTTCGGACATAATCAATGTACATGTCACGAATAAGTGTAGCCTAATTCGTTAAATGTTTGTTTCACCCTGACGCATTCAACTATCGTATGTTGTTAACAGACGAGTTGATGTTGCAGGAAAACCAACAAATGACATACTGCCAATCTGTCACTCTACATCTGCAATTCGTTTATAGGCGCAGAAGCAATGACACATTTACAGATTCCATATTCGTTGTTTCACAGTGTTTTTTTTTTTTTTTTTACTTCGTGATTCAATTTAACATAACGAGTAAATTAAATACGTCACCATAAACTATAACGGCATAACCCTTACTGCAAGAATATGTCATTACTTTCTGTCAACAGGTAGGCCTAATTTATTTTTAGAAGACTTCCACGAGCACTCGGCTCATATTTAAGAACTACACTTATCATGAAAACAGATAATACAAAGAAAATTACGTCAAAGTAACATATCAATGGTTTTCACTAATATGACAATGATGCTCATATTTTAGAAGATTTAAGAGATTATTTCATGTACACATATAAAAATAACTTTAATTGAAAATAATTTAACAGCGACACCAAGATTTTATTTAAAGTGGCCGCCTGGATAAACATAGTTTGCGCGTTTGAGGCCTAGAAGTGCAGGAGTGATGAAGAGGACACAGCACGCACATCGTCATGCCTCCCTAGTAACATGGCTTCCCTAGTCTATAGAAGCAAGTCACTGAACTGGCGTGGAACTTATCGCCAAAAACTCCCCTCTATCACACATTTAGTAATGGCCCTATCATTTTATGACGTAACATTAAATATAGATATGTGTTGTATTCGCTTATACCTTTTGATAGAGTCTGCGTCAGTATTTTCATACATAAAAGACCACAAAAATACTAATCTGTCATTTTCGGCAGCATAAAAATTAACATTAGCGATAAATGGAGTACCTGAAATGAATATACACGTGTTACGTTCTTTGAACGTTATTCCTAAGCAGAAATAACTAAAGGCCCTGTCACACCGACAATTTTTTTTCTTCCAATCGCTTTAAATAAAGTTGGTCAAATAATGTTGGATGATAGTGACGTCACAAATACGTCACTATAGCGGCCAAATTTGTTGTAAGAAGTTTGATGACTCGTTTTCATATAGTATTTGCGATTGAACGGGTTCAATAATTTCTTGGATGTTGGATGGCTCAACCAATCACAACCACACCCTTTGTTAATTGAAATATCATTACCTTCATTCGCGTACCATGTCATGTTGGATTGAAAATATTACTGTAGACTTAGATAAGCAATCCGATGTAATTTAAATCAATCGACGATTTGGATGTTTACTTCAAAAATGAAACAGAAAATATTATTATTCGAAATATTGCAGAAATATTACACTTATTGTTCTTTCGTGATGTTTTCCTACTAATCAAATTATTTAGCATCATTTCCACGGGTACCGGTACTGAATGCTCTTAGGAATTCGAAATAATGTGTACCAAAATTTTAAATTTATTTTAAAACGCAACCAATCATTTAGATTATAAGATCCAACAAAATGTGACATTTCGACTTGTCTCCAAACATATTGATAGTAACTGGCAAACTTTATTTAACGGAAACAATTTGATGCCCACATTTTGTCAAATATCCGTCTTCCAACTTTCTTGTAAAATATAGTTGGAGACAAAAATTCGACAGTATGACAGGACTTTTACACAGACTGGGTAATTTTCTAAATATCTTGTAAGCCGAAGCCCTGCACATCACTCGGCAGCCTGGGCAGGCGACCACATTAAGGTGTGTTCCAATTCAGTCGGTAAGGGTCCTTAAATGACTTCCTGCCCTTAGAAACTGCATTGCGGATGTGACGTCACTCAAAGGCTGTTCCAGTTCAAGCGAAGGGCACGAGTTCACCTTAAGGTTGCCGCCTGGTGAAGCCATTTGTTTGTGTGTGTGAGGCGAAAATCGATGAGGCGATACGAGCGATGTCGGCCGGCAGATGTATTGTGATATCGCCTCTACGTTTGGAGTTGTACATGCGCGCGCAATGTTCCCGCCGTAACGTTCCTACTGTGGGACTTTAAGCGGTGACCCTACCATTTTATTGAACGCGTCACTGTAACAAAGTCCAGTGTACTTGTAGACCTCAATCTCGAACGAATTCGTTGTTACATATATCTTGAGAAACAACCGCGTGGAAAAGCCGTTTTCAGCCAAGTACGAGTGCTTTAAAATAATACTTCCAATATGTGTGGTGTCTTGAAAGTCACATTCACAAGTAGTGTGAAGTGTGTTTTATTTTCGTAGATAAGTATTGTGGACGCACGTTTACTAGTCTCTGAGAAAAAACGTAACTCCGAACACGCTGCAGGTAGTTCGAGCGCCATCCAGGCGGCAGCCGTGTCCCTTTTATCTAAGGGTAGGTGCGACCTCTTTGCTTATTTCTGGTGTGTTTTTGGCTCGCTAATACTTCCAGAGGTACCAACCACGCAGCATGAAATTCCATCTGAAATAATGTGGCGTGCATTGGCCATGTTTGTTCACATCGTTAGCTACAAGAGTGTGCTAGTATCGCAATCTCGTCGTTGGTGGAAGTAAAAGTATTGGTAAAGGCGATGCCGTATATTAAAAGTGTGTGTAAATTGTCATTGTGACTTGTTAATTTGTACGTCAACGAAAAAAAAAAAAAAAAAAAAAAAAGTATATCGTTGGGGTGCGGATTCGAACTTACAGACTTATACTAACCACACGCCCTTTAACACTCGTCTATCAGTATTATACATTTGATATTATTTTGCTATGATCAGTATATAAGTAATCTTAAAGTATTTTTTTTTTTAAATATTCATCTTTTCATTAGAATGGTCTGTTAAATATTTCTTTGAAACTATATGTTATACTGTAAAAATTTTGTCTAACATGTCTGAACTTTGTAAAGGAACGAAAAACCTTCGCATTATTATTACCGGTACGCGAATTAATGATTATATTTTATAAATTGAACATAATAAGTAATTTTACTCAATTAAACGTCGCACTAACTATACTTTTGTTTTAACATTCCAAAATTAAAATCATGTTTACTCTCGTCTAATTTAAAATTTGTAACAGCTTTCACAAGTTTGACCAACGACAGCAGTGTAATGTTTAGTAAAGAAGTCTAACTCAACGCCATAAATAATCGTTGGAGAATTTTCTCTATTTACAAAACACTTTAAAAACCTTCAATTTCAAAAAGTAACTTCCATTTCATTTACAACAGCATTAATATCGTTAAAATGCTTAAATTGCAAAACAATACTTCCAACTTTGAATCACATGTAGATGTTGGTACAACCGGAATCGTTAGTCGTCAATAAGAGAAGCATTTGCCCTATCTAGTGACAGGCCCCTGGTTTGAACTATAACAACGAGATTTCTTTATTTATGAACTCTGAGTCTGACCCACTGTCTAAGAGGTAGAGGTCTTGACACTGCGTATGCTCTCCAGCAAGAGAAAGTGGCCCCTTCATGTCGCCGAGCGCTAGTAGTAATTTGGTGGAAGATTTGTCTTGTTTACATCTCGCGTTTTAACATTTTTGCAATTATTTACATTAAATAATGTTAATAAGGTAAGCTGATATACTATATACATGTTCCATGTCCATAAATGCATTGGCATGTGTGGAACTGTTTATAAAAGTAGTCTGAAGGAATATATTGTGTAATATTGTTTTAGTGAACACATTCGAACAAAAACTATATTTTGTGCCCTACAAAATTTGAGAAATGTTGCAATGTGCATCTACATGTAAAATATTGAAAAATTAAATTTTATTGTTATAAAAAATGTGTTCCAATAAAAAATTACGTTCCCAATTTTTTCTTCGATATAATACTCGCAATTCCGGTAACAACTTCACATTTTAAGCTAAGTCAAATACAAAAACAAGACAAATCTTCCACCAAATTACTACTAGCGCTCGGCGACAAGAAGGAGTCACATTTTATTCCTCAGTGTCAAGACCTCTACCTTCATAGACCGTGGTCTGACCACATGAGAACTGTATAGGGAGGTTGAATGAGATGGCAACCAAAATAGTTCAGGTAATTTCAAATTTTTTCTATGTGTGCAAAGACGTTCCCTAAATACCAACGTAAATATTCAATAATTTTTTAAGTTAATTTAGGCATCATAAAATATACGTATAAACGTGAACAAACTAGTATAAATTTTTAACCATTGCCACTTCCCACCAATTAATTCCGTATACAGATAATAATATAGCTAACACAACATACGTAATTATTGAGCATTTCGCCCGTGTTGTTTCTCAAACAGTACGCAGCTTTATTCCTATCACGCACAATGTGTATAATTGTTTAGCGGGAGAACATTCTACTAATTTATACACACATAATACAGGTTATGTTGTTAATGTGAAACCATGAATACACACTTCGCCTAGAAGGGGTGAAGGACTAGTGACGAATTATGGGGAACAAGTAGTTGAAGGACAAGTGAACAAGGTCACAGCTCAGAACTTCTCATGTTATTACAAAATTATAAACATTTACTTACGCCTAATACACAGTTCACAAATCCGAAAAGTATTCTCTCCACAGCACACATGTTAAATGGTTTTACAGTTCATCTTTTTTATGTTAGTAGTTGCTGATGTTAGTACATAGACAAATAAGGTTTCACTGTTAGAAAGACTAACTGTCGTGATGATAAAATATTACTATCAATGAGTATTACCAAATACAATATTTGGCATTGCTCCTAAGATTACCAGGATCAGGTCTGGGATGGTGTAGCAGGTCTGGACACTCGTTAAATAGAAAAAATAAGGTGTTGACCCCCTTGTTGTTTGGCTGTAGTTCGTCAAGTTACTGAGAATATTGTACTTTTTGGCGCTCTAATCAGGGCGGTCGGACTCAAACTCCACCCACTTTTATCCATAGTTAACATTATAATGTAAATAAACATTTCTGGTACCATTATTTAAAATTGTGAGCAAAGGGAGTATTTCATAAATTGATAAAAATTATGTTTTGATAAATTGGTTATCTTAGTGGGAGGTAAGTGGGCGGAGTTTGAGCTCGACCGCCCGGATTACAGCGCCAAAAATGTATAGCACTATCAATAACAACAACGGGGTCAAGTTTCCAGGCGAGTGTCCAGACCTGTTCCTCTACGGCCGTGGTCTGGGTATCTCTATAGGACTTTCTTTGACCATTAGCCATGTTGGATTTTAGTTCCTAGTCCGTGTCGAAGGGCAACGATGCTAGAAGAGTCCAGATGGAGCATGTCGCCAGGAGTGTAACCAAACAAATGCTTGAGGTGGCTGTGACCATTATGGCCGACTAATTAAAAAATTGAGGAAATATTAGAGTTAGGAGGTGTGTAAACAGGACTAAAATATAGAATTTTCAACCGAAAACATTATTTAAAGAGCATAATACATTAATTTACCATAAAAAATACCAGTCTGATGTGTACTTTTGAGGTTAAAGTATATTACAAATCGTAAGCATAATGTTTTCCGTCCGCCATTTTCTCTCGCAATAAAATGGCGTCCATTGTTAGGAGGAGTAATTTTCATGGACGTTTTGAATTAATTTTTTTCATTATACGTAATTTTTTACTCTGGTTAGTATTTTGAGGAAAGTTACGAATACTAACGAAGAAAAACATGCAGGTGCTCAGGCGTTTGCTATGATGTTTTGATAAACTGAAGAGCAGGCCATCGCTCTGTTCAGTTTTGTGGATGTGCAAACAAGATAACTACATGAATTGTGGATGTCCTAGTTCAGAATGTTTTAGTCCTGTTACGAAATGACTCAACCTTTATTCTGAACAAAGTTGGAATGTACCAGGTATGTAAATTTAAGTATAATTTACTGTGTATAATATTTGTATTAGGCCTTGGACCAGTAACCTAGCTACACAATCTCTACTGCAATGGCAATGCAGGCATACATTAAATAGAAAGTAGTCATAAATGGTAGGCCTACTTCCTCAGTTCCTGAATGAGATTTCGGCATGATTACAAGGGTTGCTTTTGGACTTGTTTTTGCCATGTAACCTACATTTTTATCTGCCCTTTATATGATTTTTTTAGGTGAAAATAGTTTTGTGTATTTTATAAGAAACGAAGTAATTATCAGACAATGCAATCAATAAACAATTGCAGGGACTTGGTTGACGTCGTTCCTTAGCATAAATTATTAAAAGTCGATTTAAACAATACAAAATGTGACGTGGCCCGCTGGCCACTGCCGACGGCCATATAGACCCTTTGTCACCAGCAAGCCACCTGATGTCACTTCCGGCCCACGTGGCCGGAATAAATTAAAACTGTTTAATTAACCGCGACGGACGACTGTGTCGACCAGCAGGTAACCGCGACGCCCACGCGAAGTATACGGCCACCGCAACGACAAACAAAATCTGGAATACACGACAACGCAGAATTCCAGAGAACGGACAGCAACAACCAGAGTCAGCGCAGCACTGGTGAGTACCTGAACTATTTACCACCCACGTACACCCCTCAACGAACTGTGCATCACATCCACCAACGTTTACGTAAAATCCCACCAGTGTCACGTCCAACCAGGCATCACCCGGCGTCA
>PNEQ01032046.1:0-16968 GCA_003012365.1 Medauroidea extradentata
ACAAAACGACCATTAAAAAATGTGGCGGTGGTGTTATGCGATTTCTGTTATCACTCTGGGTACCATGTGAATATGAGCGAGGAGCCACGCACCATTTTCTGCTATACCCACAACTCAGAATCTGCCATAAATATTTTTATGCCCATGGGTATAGCAGAAGGTAACAGGAATTTAGGCATCGTGTGAGGCCGGCTTTAGTCACAAGGCAGCCTGGTGGGCTGTACAAGACAACATTCCTGCGCCACGGGACCGCCCGCCGGGCACAGAACTTTCTCCGACCACAGGCGTCGCACATTGCCCAAGTTCTGTCTGTCTGTGCCCTACTACTTTCTAGGCTACGCGGCCGTCAAGCTAGAACCAACTCTCCGCCCAACCTAAACTTCTACCTATTAACTCAACTCCTTGCATGCTCACCTCATTACCGCGTAAAGCAAACACTAACAATACGGCTAATAGTACTCTTAGAATATTTCTCGCTTGAGAGTGCTGTCCGGCAGTACTGTGTCACGGTACTTCAGACAGGGCCACACATGCCAATTACTGCACAAATCGCATTTCTATATCCAAGGGTATTTCAAGGATTCAAGCGTATCAGGTGGAACGAATGGTGGCTAAGACCCTCAGACCATAGATGTAAGCAGAAAGTCAAGGCAGAGTAACATCTATGCCAGGCTGCACGGTCGTAGAAGTATACTGTATGTTTGGACACTCGCCCGGAAACTTGAACCCTTTGTTGTTTGGCTGCAGTTCACCAAGTTACCGAGAATGTTGTGCTTTATTGGCGTTACAGTCAGGGCGGTCCGGCTCATACTCCACCCACTTTTTTCTAGAATTTACATTATAAAGTAAATAAAGATTGCTGGAGCCATGCTTTAGGATTGTAAGCGAAGGAAGTATTTCATAAATTGATCAAAAATAGGTTTTGATAAACTGTCTATCTTTACAATGTAAACACTAGAAAAAAGTGGGAGGGAAGTCGGCGGAGTTCGAGCCAGACAGCCCTGATTGCAGCGCCAAAGACGCACAGCACTCTTGGTAACTTAGTGAACTGCAGCCGAACAAGGGTGTCAAGTTTCTAGACGAGTGGTTACAACGGGGCATTGGGGGGGGGGGGGGGAGGACATGGTACCCAAAAATTTATCGCACGTGAAAACGACACGAACGAAGTCGCGGCCAACAACTGGTAGTAAATACAGTTATTTATTTACTGGTGAAACTTTTTTCACAATAACAAGAACTTTGTGAGCACTGGAATATTCAAATGACGAAAACAGGGAGAATGAGGTAAAAAAAACTTACAGTTGTTATACAGCTCAAATTAAAAATAAACTCTATTCTCTGAGCCAATGCCTTATGCAGTAATCACAACTGCCGCAGTAATACAAACGCTCGATTAAATGTCGAAAACTACCAACATAGCCGATATTCTATCGATAAGTTAAAAAATGCTAACTACATATCTAGCGTTATGGGCCTCAAAATAGGTCAAGTACTCGCAGAAGAAACTCGAACTGGAAAAGCAACACGCGGTAATCGCGTGTATGCCCAAGTGCAGCAAAACACAGGAAAAATGTATGACATTAACATGAGCACGTGCGCGCGCGTCTTAATGTTACCTTGTTAAAATACAAGTTTGAACTTCACGACAGACAAATTAAAAAAAGTTCAATTAATGCCATGCCATCGAAACCTATTAGGCTACGTGCGACAAACACGAGACAAAGAATATAAATTAATAAATAATATTGACACAATTTTCAAGTTAACAAAATAACATGTATATACAGTGCCACGCATCCAGACGCAGGTATTTAGCGCAACACACATCAGCCAAGAGCACTGTCGTAGAAGAACAGGTCTGGACACTCGCCTATCTACCAATGTACTTTGCTTGACCCCTTGTTGTTTGGCTGTAGTTCGTCAAGTTGCCTAGAATGTTGTACTTTTCGGCGCTGTAATCCGGGCGGTCGGACTCAAACTCCGCCCACTTTTTTTCATTGTTAGCTTTGTAAAGTAAATAAAGATTGTTGGAGCCATGATTTAATATTGTGAGCGAAGGAAGTATTTCATAAATGGATAAAAAAAATACGTTTTGATAAATTGTTTATATTAGTGGGAGGGAAGTGGGCGGAGTTTGGGCCCGGCCGCCCGGATTACAGCGCCAAAAATGTATAGGATTATCGGTAACTTGGTGAACTGCAGCCAGAAAAGGGGGTCAAGTTTCCAGGCGAGTGTCCATGCCTGTTCTTCTACGGTCGTGGCCAAGGGAGAGGAAAATGAAAGTCTCTCAAAACAATCCACGCTTTGTTTTTCCAAGCGAGCTAAACTGGTGCACTCCACAAAGTCTCGAAGAAAAGTCTAACTACACGACGTGGCAGACATTGGGGAGAAACTTGTACTGTGAAATGAGTCCGTTATCACTGCAGTTGGACGAGATGCGGTCATTTCCAGTTTATATTTAGAAATGGAACACATTCGCGCTGATTTACTGTCAGGCACAACAGTAAAAAAAGACCGTAAAACGGCCGGTGCTGTTTCCGCCAGCACGGCTGGGAAGTCTGCGGGGGAAGAGGGCGAGCGAACAAACAACCCCCGCCGCCGCAGATCAAGGGCGCCACCGCCGGCTACAGGGGGCACGAGGGTCAAAGGTCGGGGCGAGAGGTAGGGGAAATAACTACTACGATTCTACGAGCTTGTCGCAGGATGGCCGCCTCGTTGAACGTATTTTACGCGTTTCGACGCTTAGGCGTGCGGATGCGATTACAGCAACAGAACAGTCTAACCTCTAGGCGCAAGTCACTGACCTGGCGTGCATATCTTCTCGTCAATTCACTTCTATGAACTTTCAGCTGTGACCCAGTTATTTTATGACATAAAATGAAAGACGTATATTGTACACGTCTAAACCTTAGTTTTCTGTGGAACGATTTTCATAAAAAACGCCCATTTATAGTGATAAAATGAGGATCCACAATGGGGTATGAACGTGTATACAATTCTTTGTACGACATTTCTATGTTGATGTAACTTACGAACACTGGTGTATACAACATGAAATGCGTACTGTACGAAAAACACTTCTGTTCGTAAAGTTATTACACATCATATTTCGCGATTTCTGCCTGGTATACTGGGTGTACATGATGTCTCGTAGGGTTTTCAGTGTCGCCAACCTTGTTTCACCATCGCGCTTTCAAGCAGTCTAAAAATTATTAGTTTCTCAAATGTATTCATGCATGGAATACACTACGAAATTTTTCAGGGAAAATGGACATAGTATGGACCACTTGTAAACGTAAACATCAATAACATTTGTTCTGTTCCTGAATTTGTCAGTCAGCCGGTCTCCGTAGCGTAGTTGATTAGATATCGGTCTACGGTGCGGAAGGTCCTGAGTTCGAATCCCGGCTCAGGCATGGCCATCGTGTTGTCCATTCACCTCACTTCACCATCATCTGATCTTAAGACTTCATCGTTAAGAGGGCGTGGTACATAATTCAACGCTAAATGCATTAATCTATAACTGCAGGTTTCTTGAAGCCAACTTACGAAAATTAAACAAAAGCAATCCTAGACAATAGTTTTAGCCAACGTTTTAAACAAATTGTTTCCAGTGTTACGAACTTCTGAGGCACAATCTCTGACGCCGGAACTTCGTGCATTTAACTACGACGCAAGAGATCACGCGTCACGTATTAGTAATTTTGCATAAATATTTACTCATAAAGTTGGCAAATACCATTACCTAGGATATTCATTGAGTATTTTATCCAAATTGGCTTCGAAAAATGCGTAGAAATCAATTGACGTTTTCAGCGTTTATTTATCTACCACGAACCACGCCGTAAAATCCTCTCGCCTCACGGAACTTGTCACAACTACAGCTATGTGAGAACGACATGAAATGAAACAGTATAGATGGTAGTATTGAACAGATCGTTGTGTGTCGGGTTTTACTGTATTATTATACATTACAAAACATTTCAAGAACGCCGTTGTCAACATGGCAAAAGCCGTGTCATATATCTGAATCTCGGACACCAATGTGACACATTTAGCCAATACCCACACAGCAATTACTGGTGAGAAAATATATTTGCGAATAAGGCACTATGTATTGATAGGTGCGTAATAGCCACGCCACTTGCCTCCAACCAAGGTGACCTGAGTTCCATTCGCTGTGGAGCAGCTTTTGATAACGAAATATGGTGTATGTTGCCGGCTTGATTTCTAGGGGTATTTCCGTTCCCACCGCACGAATTTCTCACCAATGTAAAAGACTAATGTTGAGTGCTAACCAAATCTCCGCATCTCAGCGTATAGCAATTTCCCCTGAAACATAGGCTAGGAATAATCAGATATGAGAGAAATGCAGATGGACCATCAGCAGCCCATACCGAGGTCTAGCTGACTATTATTTATTCGCGTAACAATATGGGCAATCACTGTTTCTATAGGAGTACTGAAATTTGAGGGTTATGGTTAAGACTAACCGCAGCCTAATTATATTCGCTTCTATGGTAACCCAACAACTTCCTTACATAACAATATGGCGGAGCGTAATTCTCTGTTCCGGTAGGTGTTTTGAATTGAGGTTATGGTTGGACAACCCACAGAAAAATTATACACGTCGCTAAAGCGACTACGTTGTACACATATTGAGCCGGACTCCGTACAGAAGTTGATTAGGCGTCGGTTTACGGTGCGAGAGATTCTGGGTTCGAATCCGGCTTGGCATGGATGTTGTGATGTTCCCTCGCCTGCTTTCACCCATACAGGCTCTTAAAACCTCGTTGTTAAAGGTCTGTAAAATCATCTCATCTCAGGCATTTAGATGTCGGATGGCCTCTAGCTTCCGTCTCAAGGCATCTCATTCCTCATCTCAGAACATACGTCGTGCTGCAACAACTCCACCTGTAACCTCTGATGGAAGTGCTAAAAGAACAAACTAAGAAGGACATGATGGCACAATGCAGTGAACAGCGCGTATGTTGCATGTGGCACGGGCCAAGTCGACGGGCCGGCGGGAAAGTGAACCCCCTCCAGCCCAGAGCTCTAGCCGTGGGGGACCCAGGGCCGCACGCTGCGGAGAGACATAACCATTAGCCCGGTATTAATAGCCATGAGGGAAGGTGGGAGGGGCGATCGTTATGGGCGGCGGGTAATGCTACATTACTAGGTAACACGGGACAAGCCGCGCACAGTTGCCGCAATAACAAATCGCCCGGCCGGACCCCGCGCTAATGCCGTCTCTAGGCCGACAATACGGGCATTACCGGCCGACGTACATATTGCCATCGATAAGGAGAGATATTAAAAACTGGCAGCTGGCTTCTGTGGCCGGTACACGCACCATGTCGCGGAATATTTCACCTTCGTGCCTTGCCGTCATTACCAACCATCAGACGGCTGGACCATTCATAAATCGCACCTAAGACCATCGGCGATTAACAATGTCCTAGTCATTTATTATTCAAATCATTCAAATCCTACACCGTAAAAAAATTTCATAAACGGTATGAGGAGTTTATCACCTAGACACAATAGGGACACCATACTTCAGGTTGCAAATAGAGCAAACGTTTAGCGTTGTTTCTATTCAAGACAGTTTCTAAAAATGCACAGGAAAAGTGACCATTGATGCATGGGAAACTATTTTACCATACCTAGTTTCCTCCACATCGGTGATGTAAATTTATTGATACATTTACGAAGATACGACGTTACTAAAGTTAACTAAACATGAGTGTTGCAATTCGCATGACACAAAGTAAATAAAGGCAATTCTAAAAAGGGGAATTCCTAGAGTTTTTTTGCAAACTACGTAAGCTACTATGTTCCTACTGATATTTTTTCCCGGCGAATTCTTTATGGCGCCGTGATTATGTAACTGGACGCAAGACATTACGCACAATTAATACGTCATACTGGTAAAAACTTTGTTTGCAAAAACTGATTTCAAAGAATGTTATTTTTTGGTTGTTCCCCTTCCCATTTATAGAAATGTCGCTTCATCGCTACGAGATGGCACGGTTTAGTCAAGAACGAACTCGTAGAAATCAATTCTCAGTTTACGCATCGAATACACGTTGTTAAAGACTCCTCGTGGTGGTTGGTCCCATTAAACATTTATGAATGTATGAAGAACACACACTTCAGGTAATATAATTCATTTCACTTTAAGGCAAATTTTGTTCTAAAGGGCTAAAGGTCAGCTCTGTATTAGATGACAAACTCACTGAAAAGATTGTAATGTTAATACTTGTAATGTTTGTATTTGTAATATTTTTTTTTTGTTTAGGTAATTCAATTTTTTTTCTTTAGGTAATTTATGTTAAGGTAGTTAGCTTTAAGGCAAATTTTGTTCTTTGATTTATTTATTTATTTATTTAAGGCAAATGTTATCACATAATCTTTTTTTTTTATTTCTTTCTTTGCAAATGTAAATTATATGATGCAATGTATCACGTATTAGTTGCAAACCGGCCCATGGCTGAACTATAGGCTACGTGGGTAAATAAATGAAATAAATACAATAAAAACCAACGTTAAAAATTGTTTAGTTTTCATGATAGGTTCGCTGAAGGTGCAAATCCTCGTGTGTCAAAACTGGCCAGTTTTCAGGTGGATAGAAGAAAAAAACTAGTAAAACGACTACGTGCAAAAAAATTAACACTGTTGTTTTTAACCAATTTCAGCAAAACTCAGTGTCATATCAGAAATATTGCGTTATTAATGTTATTAAATATATCAACAATTCAAAGTTCTGTTGGTAACTTGGGATAAATGGCATACGAGATTCTGCATTTTTATCATCGTTATATACCATAAAAAGTCGAGATATTATTTTAAAATAAGCTGTGTATTAACAATAACTGCACACTATATGTGCGCGACATTAACATGATTTCAAGAGTAGTATTTAAATGAGACTGTCGGCACACGCCGGTCATATACGGCCGATGCGTACCTTCCAGTTTACTAATTTATATTTATGTAGAATTCTGGCCAGCTGCTAAACACTATTAAGTGCAATGTATAACCACCAAATATACTTTTTTCTGTTACATATCATTTGTATAATTACTTACCAAAGTTATAATTTTCACGTTTTTGTACTAAAACACAATATGAAACTGTACACGTAAAATGTCTGCATAATTTGCTGTTCGAAGACGTGTCTATGAAGTATCCTAGACTTTTCTGCCTTTTTATAAGCGTGAAATAGTCAATGTCGCAAAAGTATTTAATTCCAATAAATTTTTGTTTACTGAATTCGCCATATGCCTTTTCACTTTGGAAAAGCATTACAATACTTCGTTTTCACAAAGATTCAATTCTGAAAGTAGTTTAATTGTTTCAGATTAGCAATACAAAAACCTGAATATTAATAATGACATTACACAAAACACCTGCAACCAACGTGAAAACTGAACCACTTCTGGTTTTTACTTATCGATCAACACTCCAAAGAAAAAAAAAATGTAACCTAATAAGCTGGGAACTACTCGTCATATAATATATATATATATATATATATATATATATATATATATATATATATATATATATATATATATATATTATATATATATATAGTTGCGTGCCGTGTACCTGAAGGCCAGTAGTCGGCAGATGTTTCGTAACACTTTGTGGACTGGCCCCTGACTCAGGCCGGGCTGCTACGTGATGGCGTTCACGCCGAAGCTACGTCATGGATACCTGTCCCAACTGCGCTGTAACCCTACGAGGGCGGTCTACGTGACTCGAATCTCGTCCGAAACATGATGAAATATCTAATTTTAGACCCCTGTAATGCGGTAATTCCCCTGCTGTTTTGCCTGGTATATAAGGGCTGAATCGACAAATTGGGGAAAGTTCGCTATGGGTAGTGCTAGAGGAAGGTGCTACGCCTGTGGAGAGAGACTAGTGAAGACATCTTGGTGACGTCAAAGTCTACTGTGAGGCGGCAGGCGGCTACCTTCGGAGCAGTGTTGGGCGAATCAAGAGGACTGCAGCGGCGAGCTGACAGGCGAAGAGGAGGTGCGCGACGGGAGTCGAACCGAAGACCTCAAGAGTGAAGACATCGGTGCACTCGGGGTGCTGCGCAGCACATGGTGAGCCATCACCACTTCGGACTGATAATGTTGTACATTGTCCCTATTTGAAAGCCTGTTGATTGGATATATGACTGAACTTTATTATTGTGAATTGTAAATTTCAATTAATTGATGGTAGACTTTTTTTGTGCTTTAATTGTCCAAGCTAATTAACGTGTCTGTGACAGGAGTAATTGTGTGCATAACTAATTGTGTTGCGAGAGTTATAGTTGATTACTGTTTTGTGTATTTCGTAGCTTTGTGAGCTATTAAATCCAGTACTTAATTTAACTCTTTTATATCTAATTATAAGACCTCTATCCCAAAGAACTCATGGGAATTGCCCACATATAAAGTTTATGTCTGAAACTTGTAACAAATATATATATATATATATATATATATATATATATATATATATATATATATATATATATATATATATATATATACTATATATATGAACTAAAAAACCTCAACACGTCCAACTGTTGCCACGAAAAGTGTTACGTTCCACGGTTTTTGTTTTAAATCAAGCAGAACTTTTAAGTCCTCCCCTTCCAGTCGGCCTCCGTAGCATAGTCGGATTTGCGCCAATCTATGAAGCGAGAGGTCCTGGCTTCGAATCCCGGCTCTTAATAGTTAGTGGACGGTAGCTTTCTCTTCACGTTTGAGGCACAGAAACAGAGAAGGCGATAAGTAGAATATAACACGTCCGTCAAAACACCTAATCGCCCCTAGGCGCGAAGGACTAAACTAGCGTACAGTGTTTTCGTAGAAAACACATTTTCTATAGGACTTCAAGCGATGGCCCTGTTGTATTTGTTTGTAGTAATGTCAAATGCAGGTTTCTATGGCTTAGTTTTACGATTACGATCGATATTTTCTCAGCTACAGTAACGTGAAAAGGACATTTTAAGCACTTTTGAGGAGCTTGGATACCACGTGTTTAAGAAGCGGCTGATATTTCCAAAAACATAGGGACACAGTTTAAAGTGCGTATTCTTTTCGTAGATAAATGGATTGGAAACATTTCTGAATAGTTACACAAGAAAATATACTTCCCGTACCTCGCTACATCACGTCTCAACCAGGTCCACTAACTCATAAGACCTTGTTGTTACAGGGTCGTAAAACCCTCTCAACTCACCCCCCCCCCCTTGACATTCAAACGGTCAACCGTACGCCGAAAAAAATGGACACCTAAAAAAATTAAATTAAGTTTTCCCGTTAGGATTTCCACATAAGCTAACGACTAACCTGTCGTCCTAATAATACTATAAAATAAAACTCAATATGCACTTTCAGCGAGAGCGTCGGCTAAATCCAGTCTCATGCTGTTAAACCACAGTGTTTACGACTTCTTAACAACAATAACAAACTGTTTTTGGACAAACGAGGAGTCTTCGACACAAAGACAGACAACGGTTCACGTTTAAAAGGGTCGTTTAGCGCGCTGGGCGAACGCAACGAAAATATACGTCCAATGTAATCGTTGAAGGCGCAACGGAAATTTATTTTCGTCGGGTCTCGCGTTTAAACTTCCGATGTGTTGTACCACGTGCTAATTTGCGCACGTAACCGTGCAAATCGTCTCTGCGGAATTGGCAACGATCGTTACAAGCCCAACCAATTATAATTTGTTCGCCCTAGATTGTACTTTTTTTAAGGCCTTTGCGCAAACGCTATACGAGACAAGATTGACAACACAACTGAATGTCTTCCGTTATAGTTCACAGTATACGACTCAGAATTATACTTTCAACTTCGTGAAAATTTTAAGGCAAAAAATAAATTCAACCAACGCAAATTGACGATACCGCCAAGTTATCACAATTACCAGGCTAGTATATTTATACAATAAAAATAGTTTGTAAATTTACCACACGAGCGTATAGGAGCGCTAAGAAAGTAGATACGCTATAATTGTTTCCCAGACATCCATGGTAGCACTTCTAAATTTTTTTTATAAAACAGTGAAATGTAGGCCTATACTGAAGTTACCAGACTTGTATTGTGACAAATGTAAAAGTTTGCATATTTACAAGGCGGAAGTATGGTAACTGAACCATGCTTCGTTTATGTTAATTACTTCCTAAACATGTTAGGAATTTATTTTACAGTGTAACAGCGATTCAACGCATAGCCCTCACGTTTCGATCTATAAACGATAAAGTGGACATTGCTTAAATTTTTCTTTGTCATTTTACAATCACCTTTAATATTTTTAACACGAAAACTTCCCTGCAAATAAAAAACAGTGTAGGAAACATTGCACCTCTCCAAAAACTACAGTTTGTGGACATTATGTGTGTGGAGGAGTGAAAACTTTCTTTACCGGTGAAGAGAGAGCTATATATAAGGGATTTATAGAAACTCAATTTTTACACAAACCCGAAAGTATCCTTAAATCACTCAAAAACTTTTAACTTGGCTTCTGCAGACATATTACATACAGCCCACCGATCTTCAAAATTACAATTACCAGATTCAACAACTAAGAATACAACGATTTATGTCTCTACATATTCAAAATATCTATCACGACCGTTAAGACATTGAAAATATCGTAAAGTTAAACATTGATCTCTAACCTAAGTAGCCAAGTGATTCATGTTAAAAAGAAACAATAGTATAGACGTGTTAAAAGTTTAACGTAGCTCAAAAGCACGTTTTCTAATATTTTGTTTTTTATTCTTTGTATGGTAATAAATTCAATTCTTACGTAACGGACACATATAATGTCAAAACTTGTTTTAAACATTTTAGAACGATCAGTAATTTTTTGAAACAACTTCACATCAAAATCGAAGAATAGTTAAACTATTTTTGTACTAGTAAACATTTACTGCAGTGTCTCGAATTTTTCAAAGCATTGTGTTAAGAAACACAAGCTATTTTTAGGAATATAAAAATACCTGCCGTGTACAACCCAAACCAAAACTAGTACATTGTTATGGGCGAATTAAGAAGGCAAGGTACATTAATACAGTTCTAGAATTATCAGTTTTAAGTTTCTCGAATACAATACAAAAAAAAAAAAAAAACCTTTGGCAACAGGTTTTGCCAACTTTGTTATTCAGAAATACTTTATTCGAAAAGATTTTTGCACAATCTACGACGCCGAAATTTCGACCAATTAAATAGTGGTGCAAGAACGCATAATATCTGGGTGAATGTTTGCTCATAAAGTTGGCAAATATGATTAAGGGCTGTAGACTTCATCTGATGTTTTTAGCGTCTATTAATCTACCAGTGATTGTTGAGCAAAGTCGTAGGTACAGCTGCCGGTTCCCGACATAGTGGAGGGCTTCGCTCCACAAGTAGACTGCGGAAAGTAACGCGGCACGGGGCTGGCTGGTGGGCGGAGAGCTTGTTATCGTGCTAGTTATAATCGAGATGTTACTGGCGCAGTGATAACAACGGACACGCGCGCCTCGCGTGTCGGCGCACTTCAGTCCTCGCCGCGATAATAACGGCACACAGCCACCGAACTGCACCAACTGCCAACGAAGCTGGCGCAAGGACGATGTTGTAGCGTGTCATGCGTGTTCTTATTTACGCGAAACCACTTACATTCACTTTACGCTTATCTACTACGAAAATAATACACACGTTTAACTACGCTTCTAATAAAAATTCAGCACACTTGTTAAAAACATGATTTTAGGGCCTCTCAAAATGACTGAAAACTGTTTACTAATTCCACAAAGTCCATTGTGCCAAACAAAACACTTCGGACACGGTCGGCATGTAATTGTTCAGACACCAAGCTCATTACAAACACTATTTCTAAGCCCTCTAACATAGATAAAAATGGCCTTTCCAGACTGTCGTCGGATACTTCAAAATGTACCAACCAGATGTATGTGAAACTCAGATTGCCACCTGCACTGAACTTTGCCTCAGACTGTCCACCAATTCAATTAAATGGTCACCGCTTGAACTTACATAGTAAAAATAGATCGACGAGAAGCTTGTAAGAAGTCTGTATTGACTCCTAAAACATTACAACCTGAATTCGTAAAGTGCGAACCGTGACGCATACGTTACTCTTAACTCCATACTATCGAAAATTAAAATCATAGGCTCACAGCTTAAGGCCTCGCTTTTAGTTTTGCAGAGGTTTCGAAAATATTTTTTTAACGCAAATTAATGCATACGTAACAAATTCATTCTTGCAGTTTCAAAACTCATATATCATCGTTTATGTCTGCATTTTCCCGTTGCAATACACCAAATGGATTTTTAGATTTTTGACCATGAAATATCACATATTTTGTTGCCAAAATAAACCAAAACTAAGCAAAATATTTTTTTCCTAGCAAACGGTACATTATATTTTAAAAAATGGCCTTGGTAAAATTGTGTAAATTATGACTGTACACAGTCTAAACTTTTTTGAAACATTTAATAAAAAAATATTTCAGTTATTTGCAATTGATTGAAATAATCTACAAGTAAATCCTTGCACGTTAGTTTGACGTACTGCAAACATAGGCGATATTCTTCCCGTTAAGCGTGGTACTCTGGCTCTTATCCTTCCGCTGTTCCCACCAGAGATAAGAGAAACATACATTTGGAGCATAACGTATGTTACGGCAAGGGGTATGAAGAAGGAAGGGCGAGGAGCTATCGTCAGGGGGTGGCTATGCCTATACTGCGCAAGCAAACACTTGAAGTCTGCTTACTTGTGCCTTTGTTGTACGAACGATTATACACGTTGTCACTGTAGCTCAAAAACATCGTTTCCACCATAAGAGCCAAAATATTTCACACGAGTTTTGAACAGCAATAAAGTAAAAATTAGCTATCGAATGACAAATAGGTGCCGTGATTAACTTACGGCTACATTGTTTGGAGAACAAAATTTTGCAATAAAATGTGAACTTGACAAAAACTGCGTTTTGAAACACATTTCTGTGAGTACCGACATCGCCTAGTGTTTGCGCATGGAAACCGTTGTTGAGATAACAGTGTTCAATGCACTAATACTAGTTTCTGCCATTTACGTAACATTTTGTGTGCTAATGTGTTCGTTTCATTGCTTCACCAAGCAGTTGAATATTGTCAGCGACGTACATATTGTTATGAACCATATAACGCTGGTTCTAACAGCGATCAGTACCCAATTTTACCCCGCCAGGAATTCCAAAATATTAAACGTAAGTTACTGCAAGGCAGAACTCTCCACGAGTCGCCACACAGGGCATGATAAAGGGGCGTGTCACTCTACCTACGAGGTCTGTCTGCCCCACATCGTCACCAGGACCACTTCACTACCAAGATGCACCACGACGTGCCGAACGCCGTGGCCGTTTCCTTACACCAGTCTCGGTATCATTTACAAGGTGGGACTGTCATCGTCGTAGCTAAATTGAGTGGCTCATAAGTAATCATAAATGTCTCTAACTATTCTTGCCTCCCTCCGTAAAGAACATCGTAAAAGTAATGCAATAGTTTGAATATATTGTAAATAAAAGCGGTACCTGATATTTAGACTGCGAATCCCACTTATATTGTCAGAATCTCTCATTATACAAGTTATAAAATACTGTACGTTTTACGCAATACTATACCAATTATTAAATAACTAAAAGAAGTATCTTTCAGTAAACGCAACATTGGTTCGAATCCGGTCTTCTGGGAAGTAAAGTTAACAATAATTCATAGCTGCTAACCTCAAGGATTCAGAAATAGTACAATTTTCAAATTGAGTAAAATTTTGCGTAAACGAGTCGCGGCATTTCACGTGTTGTGTATATGTAAATGCCATCGATCTAAAACACTTTGGCTATTTTTTAAATAAAATATTACACAGTTAACATGTCAATACGTTGTATGCAAAATAAATTTAGAATATGCTGAATAATAAATTAAATTACCTAACATTTTGACTACTATTCATATGTTGTGTTCATGGCTAAAATTGCATAGCTTCCCTAGAGCAATTATAAAGAAAACAAACTTAACAGAGAAATTACTGAACGAATTATAACTCAGACTTACTTTGTTGCACCATCATAAATACTGATCATAATATAAATATTCATACAAATCTAAATAAACCTAGTAGTTTTGGTTTCTGCAAGTTTACAAACTTTATCGATTTTAATACATCAATAGATAGGCCCCTACGTTACGATTTCTGGTAATTCAGCTTTTAAATTCTCTTTCACAGTTCCATTAATGCACGAAAAATTCTTAAGAGTGCAAATTAGGCAATTTAATCACACTTGGCACATCTAACCACAGCTCTCCGACACTGCAAATACTGTGGATTTGAGAAATAAATCGAATCGTACATCGTTGAACGTGCAGATATGAGAGTATTTAATCTCTTATACAATACCACATACTCTAAATTTTTGAACAGTTTTTACATCCGCACGGTTTGGCAATTGTATAAAAACGTCATTGTAAAAACTGCAAAGTTGTATTTCCCTGACATGAAAGTTGTAAAATTCCTACGTTTTGCGACTATTAAATATGCGACGTCGATACAATTACCGGCACTAAAATACTTCGTCACAATAACAAAATGATACATTTAACCTTGCCAAAAACCATGTTTACAAACACTACGCAACTACGACGTGCGCTTCAACATTTGCTGGAAAAATAAGAATTAAACGATAGTTTCTATCAGTTCACAAGATTTTATGCATGTTCTTGAGTAATTACTACACGGAAACGGTAAATTGGAATGCCACTTCAAATTGAAACAGTCTCGTGACTTTTGTTTGCACGAGTCACGACAGCCATTTTTAGCAAATAAGACAACTGCAATCGATTGGGATTGGGTGTGTTCGGCAAAGTTCGGAATACGTTCGTACGATGCGTGAATAATACGGTACTCTGTAGTGAACAATATAGTGCAATGGCTATAAATAAAGCACGCTAGTTCCCGAAACTACAATATTACAGTTTTCTTTATTAAATACGACACTGTAAGTCAGATATACATACCCCATTACCGTACCGAAATTATGGTATTTCGTACCAGATTATGGGATTTCAGTACCAGATTTTTTTATGAACTAAGCAAACGGAAAAAAAATTGGAAAGCTTGAAAATCGTACAATAATTCACATGAATCGTACAACCGTACAATAGGGCGCAAAATCGTACATTGTACGGGAAAATCGTAAGAGTTGGCAGCTATGCAATATGCGTAAATAAACCGTATATAGGGGCTTATTTTCAGGTTAGTTCGCTCGGTTTATCTACATAAACAATTATTGTTATACCTAATCATCCCATAATTCACACTATACAAATATTAAACATGTCCTTTCTACCCATGAAATGTAACAGAAGAAGACTGATTTCCCTTAAATGTTGTCTCTTTGCACCCGAATACAAGTTACATAACGGTTTTCATTCATTCAAATTGTTCAACAATATCAAATAAGAGCTTACTAAAAATATTACTCGATAAAGTAGATATTTCTAGTACGCAATTGTAATGCCGTCTATACTTACATCTGTATACTCCTACCTACCTACAATGAAAAAAAAAAAAAAAAAAAAAAAAGTATAGTTGCAGGTACCATACTTCTGTTAAAATAGTGACAGTAAAACAATTTGTTTGTAGGTACTACTCTGGACAGTTCCTTCAACAATATGTTTTGTAGAAAAAACAAAGAGCCTTGTTTTTACAAACCACATGGTAACTTCAACACACTGTCCAGAGTTGTACCAACAGAACTGTTTTGCTGTCACTATTAACATAAGTATGGTATCTACAACTATACTCTTTTTTTCAGGGTACTATCTAATTCTAGTGTAAATTATGTAATTCGAGTAAGTCAGTTGGTTTTGTTATTAGCATGTTCCCGTAACTTGCAAATGTTGACTTTGACATGCCGCTATGGGAACACTATGAGAGCTAGAAAAATGTTCACAAGTGGACATTGTGGTCACAAGTAACGTCTATAAAACTAACGTTGTGTCGTACAAATATAAAATGATGCACTTTTGCCAAATGAACGCACTTAAGCACCGAAATTATACATTTAATGAAATACTGTAGGTGCAAATTTCGCGTTTATTATTTAGTGACAGGTAAAAATTCGCTGATATAAACTCACCCGAGCACACTCAGTGATATTGACTCCGTGTCTTACTACCATTGTGTTCCTCGCATTACAGGATAATGGATAATTTACATTTGACCTGACTTCGCTTTCGATGCGCCCCACAAAACTGTCGGCTAACAGTACAAGCCATACGAACACAAGATAATACGAAATTTGAACATCTCTCGCAAATGAATGCAAATGCCGTAGCGGAGAGAAAGAGCATGTTTAGGTTTGTTGTGTACATATTTCGTGTTGATGCAGCTGGTATGTTTTCGTGCTTAAATAACTTTGTTAAGGCCTCGCTCTTCAGCTGTAACAGAAGGAATTCCTTAATTGAGTACCAGCGTCCTGACATAATGACGAACGGCATAGTAGCAAAAAAATTGAGAAACATTCAAGTGCCAACGTGTTGTGGCAATGACGCTGTCCGAGAACGAGAAGTCTGCAGTGGTCGACATGTTTCCTTTACGTTCATGTAGCGCTACTCCAGTCTCCTTTAGAAGAAGATTTAGCTTCCCTCTCTCTCTCTCTCTCTCTTCCTCTAGCAGATACAACAGTTCCCAATATTTCCAATTTGCAGACAGAGCCTGTATTTTTATGTTTGTTGTATCGCATAAAACAGTACTATCAGATTACCAAAAAAAAGTTATTTTTTTTCTTTATTTTTCCTAAATTACGAAGGAACCACGCCTTAAAATTTTAATCCAGCCACAATTGAATTTTCTTCCTTGTTTAAAAAAACAAATCTCGCCCATTCTCCCATTGTCTAAACGACCCCTAGTAAA
>PNEQ01032046.1:17068-30794 GCA_003012365.1 Medauroidea extradentata
ACTAGTACTCACCCTCCCAACAGTTCAAATGCCTTAAAAAAAAAAAAAAAAAAACGCTATGGCATATTACACGAACATAAGTCTTCCATTCACGCTTTTCGCACCTGGCAATTTAAGTCCACTGCCCTCATTAACCCTGTTCCTGAGAATATAATTTTTAAATTCTAAAAGGGAAAAGATATCGTAAAACCGTTGCATATATTTGTCGAAAACAGATTTTACTAGTTTTAGAAGTCAAATATTTTTTGATAGATTTTATTACAGTTTATAACTAAAGTTTATTTATTTTTTGAAAAGGGGAGAAAAACTGCAAAGCCAAAATAATTGATGATTTATTTAGTGTTGAACAAGAACACATACAAGATGTATGAGTACACTCACAATACAACTTAAATATTTACACTGAAATCAGGCAATGCAAGAGAGATTAGCATCCACTCCCCAGATAGAAAAATTCAAAGAATACTATTACACTATACGTCGAACTGTCTGTTTTGGGCACCACAGATATAATTCGGGAAAGAAATTTTTTACACCATTTACAGAGGGAGTCCGCTTATTTTCCATGATGTGTCCTCGCTTATTTTCCATGATGTGTCCTCATTCGGTTGAGTGTTGACGAAGTCTTGAGTGGTATATCAAATAACTGAGGTTGGTTTTGAATACTATGGAAGTTAATGACGCTTATAAAAATTCACGAGTGTAGGGTAAGTCAGCTAAAGTTTCAAGTTTATGGTGTTCGAAATTTAACCCGTGTGAAATTTATCCGCGTTCGAAATTTCAAATGATGGACTCTCGACCAACTTCAAAAAATTATATTATATTTAAGTGTAAATGAAATAACAATACTGCGGACGTAGTATTTAGTGAAATATTTATAAATTAAAAAATATGTAAGCATTTTTCTTATTTCCGCCAGCTTTAAATCCTGAATAGCATTGCAAGTGCTCATCAAACCCTGGTGATCGACAAAACCAAGTCACGTGACAGATAACCTACCCCTCTGCAATGAGTGATTTTTCATAGCGCCTACGGAGAGCAGAGATATTCGACAGCTAGAGCAACATGCACGAGGAACAGAGAGAGAGAGAGAGAGAGAGAGAGAGAGAGAGAGAGAGAGAGAGAGGGAGAACAGGTGGTGGTGCAGGTAGAGTGGAGGCTGTGGCAATAGGAACCCCGAGTGTAAACAAGGGAGGGTGCTCCCTCGGTGCGGCGGCCATCTGCCGCTGTCTGGGGCTGGCTGGCTGCATCCAACAGGTCCCTCCCGCCCTCTGCACTGCTGGGTAGGTGGCCGTCGTACGTCGATACTACAGCCGTCAAGCCAGTACACGATCATATCCTCACCACTTGCTACCACCCATCCCTGCCAAGCTTATGATAGGCATCTTTATATGTGTTTCTCAGTTGCCTACTGACGGCAACACCTCTTACATTCTTATAATGTATTTCACCCACACATGCACTATGTGACGATTTTGCTAAGTATTCTATCTATCCGTTGTCCATTTGGTTTCAATAGCTTAATCTGCTGCCAACATTGTTGAACCTTCAATCGCTCATACAACTATTTAAATTGTTTTACGAAAAATACAAAACTGAATTTATTTCTACAGGATGAACTCTAGATTAAACAGACATGCGCGATGACTCCCCCGTATTTCACCACCAAAGTTCAATACGTTCAGTCAAAAATAAAATAATTTGGTGGTAACACTCCATGAGAGGTCACTAGGAAAGCAATTTGAATTTTTTTTAATGAACTCCTAAAAGTAAAAAATATAAATGATGTTCGCATTATGAAATATCTTAAGGGCGCTGCCTGCCTCGGAGCTGGTCAGAGCAAGGGTGGGGAATTACTAGTTAAATTATATTAGGTGTGGCTCAGGATCTGCCAAACCTGTTCGTCTCATTGCGGCGTTTGTTAATATCACGAAAACTATGATCAAATAAGCATGTTCATAAACAAAAAAACAATCGAAAACATAGCCTAATTTTCAACTATGTTTTTATTCCTGTAAAAATATTCTCATCTTCTCTTTACGGAAAACTGTTTCTATCCGTAATAAACGTCAGTCAAACATGACTTACCGCCGCCGAATATAATAAAATATTTAAATCCCTAGACATGCTATCGACACAGATCTCAAGTAGACGAAATGAACTAAATTTTATTAATTCAATTCCGCAATTATCTACGCGGTTGAAATTTAAAAAAAGGAATTACATCACATTTTTAGCAAGTTTTCGTAAACACGGACTGTTAAACATCAGTTAAAAAATCTTTGAAATTTAACAAAAGGAGGTTTCAGTAAATTTACTATCTTAAAATTCCATTTTAAAATTACTGAAAATAACTGTAGCAGAACAGCAGTGACAGGTCAGCCTATATTGTTTGTGAAACACAGAAATAACTCGTCCTAACACAAAACAAATATCGAATAATTATAATAACTTCCCTTACATACCGCGAAAAATGACGCACAATAACTTAAATTTACAATTCAGCACCAAAATCAATTGTCGTTCTGTAAAAGTTATTATGACAACTAACCTCTGAAGATTTCTTTGTAAAATACAAAACATTGAGTATAGAACTTAACTCAAAGAGTAAAAATTAAATACTTACGGGCTTGTTCCTGAGTTTTTATCCAGACTGGTGACAAAAACTCAAATAACTTTCAACAAAAAGCTTTGAAAAAATTTTAGTCGATGTGCAGTTGACACGATGCACAAAACTGTGGATGCGTTTAAAAAGAAATGTACCGTTCGTGAGCAAAAAATGTTTTGCTTCATTCTTGCTTATTTTCACGACAAAAAACGAGGTACTTTGGATGATGAAATCTAAAAACCGTTCAGTAGAATTCTACAAAAAAAAACTTCAGCTACACATATGAGTGTCAAAACTGAGGAGCAAAATTTTAGTATGAGTATTAGGTAGATATAAAAATATATTTTCGATATCAATGCGAAACTCGGTAACAAGGCCATAACTCGTGTTTCTAATGAAATACATTCTTAGTGAACGCTTTCGCGGATGTAAGCTATAGTCTGTGTCATGTAAGGATTCCGTATTTTGACAGTTCACTTCTGAGAAACGTGTGTGTACACAGGCTTGCGGAGACCATGCTTTTCCAGGAAGACAGGTAGGTTTTAAGCTCCAAACAATGGAACTGCCCGGCATATTTCTCAGAAGAGAAATGTCAAAATACGGACAAGTTACATGAAATAGACTTTACCAGGCAGTCTACTAACTCATGTGCATAAATAACAAATGTCAACATTGCCAACACTTGACACACGATCCCACGTGCAATACTAGGTGGATATTATCGGACAAAAAGTTTGCGTACGTAACGAGCGTGTTTGATGGAGCGACGGAAATCCTGACTTGCACTCGGGAGAGTTTACTTTTAACGAAATCAATTTGTAGATAGCTATCCCTATTCCGGTATAAAAATTTCAACGCTGAAACATGTATTAAAATAGTAAAAAACACTTATTAATAAGTAGAGCAGCACTTTTATGGGCTAAAATTTTGCTTGGTTTCTGCAATAAAGCAGCGAGCACACTGGATCCGTTCCGTTCAGTTCAGTGCAAACAAATGTCCGTCCAAACAGTAATTGACTATGTTACGTACGCTCCTGGAATGAATTTATCTTCCTAGAAAATAGGAATAACAACTAACGGCACGTAATGTTAAGCAACAGAAAGAAAGACATTGCCTATTATTATCGTTTCAACCTTGAACACCATCTAGCAGGACTCAATCCGCGTCGTCCGTGGACCTTATTACTTAGCGAGCAAAATAAAACATAAATTAGTACGCAACTGTGTTTATAGCAGCAACGCTTCAATACAGAATAACTGTATCTCAAAAGGGCTGGGAAGTTGTGAGACAAGTAAAATGTACGTACAAAGAAAAAAGAAACTTCCCTCACCCTCCTCCTAACGATCAGATTCGCAACTTTGGAATCAGCGACGAAATAAAAGTTTTCTTATAACTTCCATCTTACAATACCACTTAAACACGAAAACTACTAACCTACAATCCACGAAGCAATCGCAATTCGAAAAGTTCTGAAGCAAAAGTGAAGCATTGCAACCAACTTTAACGAACAAGTAAAATAAGAACGTAACGAAGATAGAGCGAGGCTTCTAATTCAAGCAAGGTTTGAAATACAGCTTCTGAAAAACTGAGTTGCATTTGCTCCTTAGCTTATTACAAAAAATTCATTTGAAAGCCATTACTTAGGTCCGCGACTAAGTAAATACACTTAGTATGGAGATTTTTTTTTCCCATGTAAGTAAATGTTAAGGCCTCCCTCTTCAGTTTTGTAGTGGTTTAAAAAATAATACTTTAACGCAAATTAACACACATATAAAAAATTCATTCTTACAGTTTTAACACTTATATATAATATCATCGTTTGTATCTGAATTTTTCTGTTGCAATATACCAAACGGATTTTCAGATTTTTTGCCCTGAAATATCACATATTTTGTTGAAAAATAGTAAAAAACGAAACAAAATAATTTTTTCTAGCCAATGGTACATTATTAAAAAAACGCTCTTGCGAAATTGTGTATCCTATGACTGTACACAGACTCACATTTTTTTCTAGGTATTAGACTAAAAAATATTCTAGTTATTTACAATTGTTGGAAATAAATTAAAGAACATGGCCTTAAGCTATAATACATTCAGTCAGCACGTAACAGATCTCGTGTAAACTCCCTCCCCCCCTCAAATACATTCATTTTTTTTTTTTTTAAGTTAGTGTAATACCAGCCAAAAAAAATCTTCATTTAGAAGACCGCAAAGCAACAGGCGGTGTGCAAGAGAATTTTGAGAACTCTCTACCGTGCGTATCTCACGCTACTACAGTGTTATCGGAGCCGGCTGGGGGCGGCACTGCGCGGCAACCTCGCGCTAATCAGATCACGTATCGGGACACGTGGCAACGCCGCCCGAGTGGGGGCGCGCGGCGGGCACTTCCTGTCTGCAGGAGGCTAGGCTCCAGCCACAAAAACTGCCTGCTTGCCGCTGGTCTGGAGAACAGCTGGAGAGGCGCTGTGGTTCGCGCGCGCGATACAGTCCAGTGAAGCTGCAGTTGGACCCCCTCGCTGCCCCCTCCAATCAACATTACAGCCGCGTAGCGCAGTTCGCAATACAATACAATAACTTACCCCGCCGTGCTTCATATTATGATCATGTCTAAATATTCCGTTCCTGCTTCAAACCGCCTGCTCAGGCCGGCGAGCGATGTGCAGATTCCGCCATTACAAGAAAACCCCTCAATGTGCCTTAAGTTATGACTGCTTAGGAATAGCATTCGAGGAATGTTACAAACGTCTACATCCATTTCTGTTCCTCCATCTATCTATTAAGTTTATATTTACGCTGCCGAAAATGGGCGTTTTTTTTTGTATGAATAATCTTAGCGCGGAATATTTTAAAAGGTAGGCGTGTACAAAGCACCTTTACCTATGATACGAGAAACTCTCGACTGGCGCAGGACCAGTGTTAGAGCGTGAAACGCCCCTCTTTTTTACGCGAAACCACTTTACTTATTCATCTTATTCATATTACGTTTACCTACGAAAATATCTCGCATATGATCTTTAATGTGAAGAATTCAATACGCTTGTTGGAAACGTGATTTACGGGCATCTTAAAAAAAAAAATAAAAAAATAAACCGAATTCGTAAAGCACAAAACAAGACAAATGCTTTGACATTTACTTCTTGCTAGCCAAAAATAAAATTTTACGGCAACCGCTTTTGGTTCCACAGAGGAGAATATTTATAGCGAAAATGTTGCACGCCAGTTTGGCGCGCTGCTAATGTATCTCGTAGAGCATGACACTCCGACTCTTATAGCTTCGCTGTTCCCAAACTTCAAACACTGAAAAATTGAGACCGGTACCAACACTTTCCCCTTAATAATAAGTTATACAACGCCTTCCATTCTAAACAGCGTACTGCATGTCCTAACTCCCTAACTACGTTCTCTTACGCTGTTCTGATATACAACTCCCTTTCAACTTTCACGGTTTCCTCCTGTGCAAAACCCTTTTGTTTCTTCCGTATCTGCAACTACTGATTTCTTTACTCACATTTCCTGTCTGCACTAATGACTATACATTACATACTCATATCGATACTAAAATGATTATTTTATATTTGCACGAAAATGGTTTTCCTTAGAAATGTTTCACATAACGGCATATGAAGTCAAACTATGCATGCTCCAGAGACGTACAAAAAATAATTCTCACTGAAATAAGATGCTACGAGATACTCCAAGAAGCGTATAAAAACACCAATTTGTACGTCCTTGGACAATGCAAATTTCAACTGCCATACCATACCGTTAGGCGAAAACGAAGTTAATTTTTCTTTTCGTGATAGCAAAGTCACCAGTATTGTCTACAAACGGAACGTCACACGAATCCATAAAGAGTTTTTGATTGGGTTCAAAAAGTTGTAGGTTGATAAAAACAGGACACAAGGGATTTTATCCGTTTTCCGTATACTCTCCAGCCGAAAACTGGCAGAGTAAGACCCGTTTACTACCTAACCATTAGGCTTATTCCCAGTGACTTGTACTTATAATAATAATTTAAATCTTGTAAACGCACTCACCTAGGTCATTATGTCTATAAATTACCATCTACAAAATATTTGTTTTCAACAAATTTATTTTCAACTCAAAGGATCGAGCAGCAAAAACGTGTCAATGTTGCACGGCTTTAAAACAAAAACGGAGTCAACAAATTCTGATAAAACTATTTATTCATGGTGCTGAAATTTCTCACATGATCCCAACATAAGTAATTTGGTAAAAAGGAATGCGCCTGTTTAGTGAAATATTTTCTCGCCACGTAGCCTAAGCAAAATAATCTGTCCAAGACGTCAATTTTTGTCGGCTGTGAAATACATGGCGATTTGAACTGGACATTATAGAAGTGCCATTAATTTTTTTTTTTGATAGTGAATGCCAAGTACACGTGCCTGTCGATGGAATGTGAACCATAGTCAAAAGGGCGAAAAATGTTGCAGTCAGAAAATCGACCTAAAATACATTCCATTTATTTAAATAAAAATACTCGGCACTAAGCAACTAAAATGAACAATGACTAAACCAATATTTTCTACTTGGATTATCGACCTAAAATTCATTCCATTTATTTAAATAAAAATACTCGGCACTAAGCAACTAAAATGAACAATGACTAAACCAATATTTTCTACTTGGATTATCAGGGAACCAATACCACTGTATTGGACTTAGGGACAGACGGAGAAGGTTTTGAAATGTCTTTATCTTGTCGTAAGTAACCGCCATAGAAATGACGGCGGGGGTACAGGGTGACAGCAGGGCGAGCGGGCAGGGGACCAGTTGCAGGGCGAGACGAGTGTCTGGGAAGGTAAGGAGCAGAGCAGAGAGCGGTAGCGGCAGGAAGTGGCGAGGGAGGGAAGTAGGTAGCCTTGGCACGCGACCACAGCCTCCCTGCTCCCTCTCAACCAGATCTTGCACTCCTTGCTAGGCTCCTCCTCTTCCCAGCATCCCGCACTCACAAGGGTTGGCGGCGCTTTACCCGGGCTATACGTGGATCGCGATAACGTCTGCACTTTTCAACACTATATTCTTTACAATGACAACTACAAAATATAATTTATTGCGACCTTAGAACTAGACTTTTGAGAACGGATGCTATGCTTATACTAAAAAGTGGCAGGAAAATATAAATTATCTATCTATAAGGAAAAAAGTAACTACAGTTTCAAAAGTACTCACTTTACCCCGAACCACCTATAGCAAAAACCCCGGAAGTCGTCGTGTAAATACAATTTCAACGCCCAGTCGTCAAATATACGCGATCCGAGTACAGGTCACTTCTACTACAGGTTAGGAAGATCTATGTTAAAAGTCTGGAACAAGGAACATTTCTACCGCTTGAGCGCTGGTGTCGGTAATGGGTGCAAACTGACCATTAACAGAGCTTTCCTCAATTTTAAATTACATAAAGTTGGTAACTTAAAACACGAACCTCTTTTTTTCACTTTAAAATTAAAATTACATGACTTATATTATTTCAAAACCAGTTAAAATTAATCTCACTACGGTTTCGTATTTTTCTGGTCCCTTAGCGATAGCATGAAACTAGCGGCAGAGACTTTCCCTGTGCCAAACTCTCCTATAGGCCGTTCGGAATAAAGTGAACACTAAATATTTAACATTTGAAAAATATCACTAGCTGTTACTACATATAATTCTACATTACCGATAGTCACCTTACTGCTTGTATGGTTGGCAACGAAATAACACAACATAGTTCCGTGTTTATTCGTATTTAAATACAATAATACTGTAACAAAATCAACCGACAGCGCTATAGTTTTATTTTATATAATTAATAAACTTCTTTTTATCAAACTATATATGTACCTATCGACTGAACAATTTATCTTACATGCGCAAACATAAAGTGACGTGTCCAAGGAGGTTAGACTTTTTCCCGTCGTTAGCTGTTACACGCGGAAAGATACGAATCGGTTGGAAATAGATCTTTAGCAGGGATTTGTCGAGTGCTCACTTTATTCCGAACTGCCTATATAAGAAAACACATTTAATTTCCCACCTGTAATAGAATTAATCTTTTCCGAGTGAAGTATGATCGCGTACAACAATTTAGCCGAGCTAAATGCTTGCACGTGTTTCAGAAAACTTAGCTATCCTAAAAGGTTTCTTAATGCATCATGACGTCGTCATTCCCATACAACCCCCCCCCCCCAGCAATTTTGACATACCCAACTATTACTAAGAGTGCACGTTAAACGCCTGATGTTAACACAGTAGTACAAATACAAATACGCTCTTTTGTTATAACTTCACTAACTCTAAATCTCTAAATATAATCGGGGTAAAAAATATAGAAATTTTTATTGAAAATCGACTATTTATGCGAACTCTGCGAATATTGCACAGCAGCCAAAGGTACGCCAATGCCTCTCTATGGATGAACACAATGAACAAAATAATACATATAAAATACCCACACAAAATCAACATAAATTCTGTGTGCGCGGCCGAAATATGTAAAGTAGCAGTTCTTTTTTGAGGCGAACACCTGCCCAGGCCGTCGAAAGGAAAGCAACAGATAGGATTATATTTGAATGTTCCACTTCCGTGAGAGGCTTCTGCATAGGGACACGAACCTTACTATCACTGTGTCTGACCCACATGTTACGGCGCAGGCTCAAATTACAAACTTGGTTCAACGTTTACTCGACGTAATTTTATATCATACGAATATATCATTGGCTAGTTACCAACTTTATTTTATTTTTTAAAGTTAATCATGATTATAAAATAACAAAAAAAAAAAATGTTTTGAAGAAATGAGGCTACATAGTACAATTTCCAACATTTGCATGTAACGGTTTCTGACCTTTCAGGATAAAAAAAAACAGACTAAAGTATTTAAATAGGAACCTGTGGCCTGAACTCCGACACCAAATGTATGTCGAAATAAATAAATAATTGAGGAAGTACTTTAGTATAGGATGAAAAGCTAGAAAGACGGACAGTAACCACCCTTCCGCAGAGAAAACCAGGTTGAGAAACGCGGTCAGGAGTGCAGTTGGCAAACACCAGGTGCGGGAGGGTTGAAGGAAGACGAGAGAAGGCACGCGTGCAGCGAGAGCGAGGATGTCTGGCAACAGCGGCTGCGGCGGGGAGGTGACAAGAGTTCGGACTCGGCGCCCCCTTGTCCCTGGCGGTGGGGGAGGCAGGTGTGCAGGGCCCCGGCCCGCGCGCTGTTGCCACACACGCTGTGTTTACCCGCGCGCCCCACGCCGACAGCCACTGCGCAGCCAGCCACCGTCTCCCGTCTCCTTCCTTCCTTTATATCTAGCCCCACGCTATAGGAATCACACCATGCTCCTAGCTACTAGAACTCCAGTCATCTCCGACAAATACTTGTGAGCAATAATTTTTAAAATTTTGTAATGTGTGTCAAAAAGCACCCGATGTGTCCATTACACCATAGATACTGTAAATTTTACCTTGCATTTTGACACGTATTTCCAACATATTTATATTTATTGTCCATGAGTCGCTGTCAAATTTTACTGGCGTTATACTAAACAGAGTATGCAGGCCCTCGTAACTGGGATAGGGAAAACAAATACGTAACCGAAGTTTTCCGTAATTCCCATCCTCAGAAAAACTTACTCAACGAAAAATAGTTACAATTAAATAACGAAATAAAATAATGCACAAGTAATTAACACAAATCGTTAGCAAAAATAACGAAAATTTTATTACGAACATTGCAATTCATAAATGTCTCTCTCCATAATTAAAGTGAGTGTTATAAGTTGGTATTACGAGAAAAGGGGGGGGGGAAGAGCCTACATAGACGAAAATAAGTTCTCGTTGCAAGCACATGGGAGTTAAGACATCTTATTGTATTTTTCTATCGTTCGCGCTGCATTTTCCAACTAAATTAATTATTTCTATTATATTTCTTTGAAAATAGTACCCATGTATCATAATTTCACAATTTAGTATTTATTACTTATGTTCCCTGAGTATGGAAGGATAACATACGTCACTTCAATGCTAAGCCGAGTTCCTTATTAAATAACCTAGTTGATTTTAGAGGAGGCGATTGGACTGCCATAACCAATACCAATCAGGGGCGTGACCACGATTTCCGTTCAAGAGGGGAGGGGAGGTACCAAATTGAGAATTTTCACAACACAATAAGGGGACACCGATCTCACGTCATGAAGAGGGAGTCGTCCTCCGGAAAAAATTCCGGTTTCAATGTGCGAAATGATGTAATTTAAGCAGTTTTTGTACCTAAACTGTGAATATAACACTACTAATATTATCTTCAAGCAGTTTATTTTCATTTCAGAGGGAGGGGCGATATACCCATATACCTCCCTTCTTCCTGCTTCGCCACTGATACCAATTGTAGCCTAAACAAAATTCGTTGAAAATAACCACATAGAATACACATCAAAATATTCTATACTTGTGCCAAATATGATTGATACAAATAACGAATTACTTGGCAAGATTGCAGAGTTACATAAATTTGTATTAAAATACTATTTAGGAACTTTATTGTAAATTTAAAAAAAATTCAATTCTAAATTTCTTTCAGTTGGAATTTTTTTTATTATGAGCTGAACATGAGTATGTGCATTTCGTTGGACCTAGGGGGGATCAATAACAACATTGCGGCAGAAAGAAGTTCACTGATTGTGAAGACACAATATAAGGTTTAAGAGTACATACACATGCTAGCCGAACCCTTGCCGCAATAGTTCGGATCAGATGGCACGTCTATACTAATCATTGTTTTTTAATTCTGAAAATAAAAATATAAAATCGGCGACTATACCGCACATTTTATTTTCACTGAGAGAAATAATGAATACAAAAATTTGTCTGGCTGATTGCGGCGTAATTATTAGTCAACAGTCGTGATGCCTCTAATATAACGCAATGTAAATATAACTTCAGAAATAGTCGCAGATTTATGATTTCTACATATCAGAATTTTAAAAAAGAGAAAAATAAAAATTTTAAAAAAGAGAAAAATAAAACTTTTGAATACGCTACTGAATCAAAGTCTTCGAGGATATACTAAGAAAGTCTTCGAGGATATACTAAGAAAGTCTTCGAGGATATACTAAGAAAGTCTTCGAGGATATACTAAGAAAGTCTTCGAGGATATACTAAGAAAGTCTTCGAGGATATACTAAGAAAGTCTTCGAGGATATACTAAGAAAGTCTTCGAGGATATACTAAGAAAGTCTTCGAGGATATACTTGAGTACAGCGAACATTTCTTGCGTTTGTGCGCTGGCATAGGTACTTGTGTAAACTGACCAATCATACAGCTTTCCTGAATTTTAGGTTACATGAAGCTGATAATTTAAAAGCCGAAATTGGTTTGTATTTCTCTTCAAAATTAAATAAAATGACCTCTCTATATACCAAACCCTTTAGAATTTAATTTGACAACGCCTCGTATTTTATTATACCAGTTACCGACAGCAGCGCAACTGGCGGAAGAATTATTCCCCGTGTCGAACTCTCCCTTAAGGAAACACATGTTATTTCTACCCTCTAGTAGAATTAACCTCAGCTTCACGAACCACATGCGCGACGTTCGTTGCGAACCGCCTGGCTCAGTTCATGCTGGGGCGGGTTCGTGGCGAGGAAGTGCTTACATGAACGGTTCGGCTCGCAACAATACGCGCCTTTACTTTGCAAAGTTGTGACAGAAACTAAAATAATATTACTTGACTAGTACAATTCGGTCGTTCCCTTCTAAGGGGGCAACACAAAATCTCTACCACTTGACTTGACGTTCGCTTTCAATACATGGCGTCGCAAATCCGCACGATGTTCACATTTTAATAGAATAAAAGTTAAATGTACTTTGATACACTGGATACTACGTCTAATCCTATGCCCACAACTTCTGGAAGAAAAACCCTCATACATTTTCCATTCACCTTATTTATAACTGGATCCGCGATTTGCGCAGTAGCTAGACCACTCGCCTCCCACCTAGGCGATCCTTGTTCTATTCCCTGCGGGGTCGGTCCGAGGGTTATCGCACGTGGGAACTGTGGTGCCGGATGATTCCGCTGGTCGGCGGGTTTTCTCGGCGATCTCCCGTTTCCCCCGCATCTCATTTCGATGCTGCTTCATACGTCATGTCACTCCTCACCAGCACTATAGACCCACATGTTAAGTGCTGACCAAAATATCTTGAATAAAATCATTTATGACTGACTCAATTACGTGTCTAAAACAGCCTAGTCACAGTACAAAACACGAATCAAAATAAATAAACGTCCCTTGAAAATTAATGTCCAAATGTCAACTTCGTCGTCTACTGTGTCCGCTGCCGAGGATGATGCAAAGAGGACAAATTATATACTGGCACGAAACAGCGCGACGAGTTTTAGGGCCGTATCTACAGACCTCTTCCCAATGACCACCAACTGCTCACCAATGTTTTCTCTATGGGAATAGCTGTTGGTTGACATTCGAAAGAGGTTTATAATATCGGCTCTTAGAGCGGCGGGAGGTAAACTGAACAGACGGAAAAAAAAAGTTATTAAATCCACATGAGTCGAGACATAGCGTGAATTTCTATATTTTTCCCTGCAAATGTCCAGTTCTTTTAAACTGCAAGTTCACTTTTAAGATACATGTTACATTGTATTTGTATTTTATTTCTTAAGGAAGGCCACCGACCCTATCCCCATTTTCCCTTGTATCCGTCCATGCACCTCCAGCCATTAAAGTCTCCTTCAGTTCTTTCTAGCTAATATTCTTCCGCAAGTAGTTAAGGTATTGCTATTTTAGCCAGTGCTTTGCAACGAGGTTTCCAGCGCTAGTGAGGTGTATCGCCAGAATGAAGCGGCGGAGAAAATAATATATCCCGCGAAAACCAGTCCACCAACGGCATCTTCCGGCACGATTACCACTTGTTGAAATTCGAGTCGACCCCACCGGGAATAGAACTATGATCGCCTTGCTGGGAGCCGAGCACCCTAGCCACTGCGCCAACAGCAATTCCCACGAAGATGTCTACTGGCGAATGCTATGATGGCAAAGTATTAGGGTTAACAGCAACTACTAGTTGACTGGTTGGTATGTATTATTTTATTGCAGGACCATTATA
>PNEQ01032046.1:30894-50163 GCA_003012365.1 Medauroidea extradentata
ATATATATATATATATATATATATATATATATATATATATATATATATATATATATATATATATATATATATATATATACACACATACATACATATACGTAACATCCTAGCCAGTGACATGTTCTTTGACCACGAGTTACTCGTTTCATTATGTTTATTGGTTTTCGGGAGTGTATGAACTAAAAACATGCAAATGGGAAAACTGGCTGAGCTAGCTTTTTTTTTTGTGACAAGATAATGTACACTCTCGAGTAATGTCTACAAAGCTAACACTGTCTCATACAAATAAAAAATTATGATTTTTTCCCCTTCTGGAACGCCTAAGGGCATGGGCCCGAGATTCTTTGCATTTAACGACAATTATTTTTTTAAACATAAATGGGAGCCTATATCGTAAAATCGCTTCGTAACTTTGTTATGACTGATTTAAACTGCATACTCTAATTTTGTCGAGTCAGAAGCCTGCAAAATAGCTGCAAATTAGTTAATTAATGAAATTTCCTTTTAATTGATAAATTAGCTATACTCATCATACAGATTTGTCTCGAAAAATTACATTGCATAGTAAAATAAATTTGCAAAAAAGTTACAAAACAATTTTACGATACTGACTCTCGTATGGATTAAAAAATAATAATTCTCTCGAAAGCCGGGAAACTCGGGCCCAAGCCCTTAAGGAAGCCGCCTATCTTGTGAGATTTTGCAAGTCAGAGGCTAAGAAGCGACGCAGCTATAAGGGCAACCTAAAAGCGGACATGAAATGCCGCATCGCCACAACGAGCCAAACACTGAACTAGATTGTAAGATTCCCGCCGGTATATTTTTTACTATGGGCCTGTAAGTCTAGACTATATATATTTATTGGTGGAACGTCTGTAGCAAAGTTCAGGGCACAATTCTACCTAGGTCTAAGACCATGATCTTTCATTTAATTCAAACTATTGCAAATAACTCGAATATTTTTTTAACCAAATGCTTTGAAAAAATTTGAGACTGTGTGCAGTCATACGATGCACAATTTTGCCAGAGCGTTTCTTTAAAATAATAAACCGTTTACTATCAAACAATTATTTTGCTTCATTTTAGCTTATTTTGACAACAAACTATGCGATATTTCAGGGGCTAAAGGCAAAAATCCGTTTGGTGTATTGCAACAGAAAAATTCTGATACAAACGATGATATGTAAGTGTTAAAACTGCCAGAATGAATTTTTGATAAATGTATTGATTTGCGTTAAAAAAACATATTTTCGAAACCACTGCAAAACTAAAGAGCGAGGCCTTAACATACATCCGGTAAGTAGTTCCATACACATATTTTCCCCACTCATTAACTTACTAAACATTTGAAGTACGTGGTAGGCAGTGCCCTTAAGAGTGTTTGACGTGTGGCAGCGGAGTGGTAAGAGCCAGAGTACCACGATAGACGGGAAACACATCGCCTCTATTCACAGCACGTTAAACTGTCGTGCAAGGTTTGCGTTGTAGTCATTTTATTATGGGACTTCAAGCAGTAACATTAACAATTTATTTTTTGGACAGTACGAAACAAAGGCCAAGCATGCAGCTTGTTTCGCATTTTACGAAATCAGGAGGCATTTTCGAAGTTACAGCTATCTAAAAAAACATCCGTTTATAGCAATGTTAAGAGGCCCAAAAAAAAAAAACATATTCCTAACAAGCGTGCTGAATTTTTAAAATTACAGAAGCGTAGTTTCTAGTATTTATTATTTTCGTAGATAAAGATGATAGGAATAAGTTAAGCGGTTTCGTGTACGAATACGCGTAATTCATTACAACACTGTCGATGCGTCTGGAGAACAGACACAAAAAAAAAAAACGGACATATAAACGTATCAACCACGCTAACCTCATGTTATTTTATAACGCGAACCTAGATAAACAAATGTGGAGATTGCCAGGCAGTCAGTCGTCCAATCATTAACTACACCTGGCCTCGGGGGTACCCCAGACAACAGTACGTATTCTAAAGCACTAACAATAATAGGTTTAGGAAATTCATCGAAAAAATTGCCATCGACTAATAAAGCTCGGGGGCTACGTACGCATCGAGATGGTAAACAAACATAAGGTAGGAGGTTCTTGGTCAGCAGCTTCCGAAAACAAACAACTGAACAGGTCGGCGGGAAATATAAACCCCGCTGATGAGAGTCGCAGCAGCTGCAGGATAACAATAAAAGAGACACGACAAAACATTTCATGGTATACTCCGTGTGTAAGCTAACTACAGGAGCTGATTTTACTCGCGAGGGGGAAAATGCAGGGAGCTGAAAAAATTTTTTTCAAAAATATGTCCTCAAAACACAAACTAAACACTGTCAATGCAGGGCAGTACGCTAAATGTTTCACGTTTCGAACAGAAACACTTTGACAATATTCATTACTACAAAATGTACGTGATACTGACAGGAACTACTGTTCATAAATGCTAAGATGGTGGAGACAGGTGGTAGCTGCCATTTTTGTCAGAACGTAACGCGAATCACGTACAATTTAACACGCGCACACAGATTCTTAGAGGCAAAGGTTAGTTATTACCAACGTGTATGCCGCTGTAGTTCGTCAAAAGCTTGCGAGATTTCACACACACTACAAAACAACGTTCTTCGTTAGTTCCGTCAGATATTACTAATAATGAACAGTGCCCTTTATTTCAGAATAAAATAAAATACCGTTGCAAAATAAAAACTATGCCTATTTACATTTAACTGTTAGCGAACTTTTTTTTTAAGTATGAGACACGGAAAGAAGGAAGGAAGGCGATAAGTGGAATACAACACGTCCGTCAAACATACATCGCCTCTACGCGCGAAGGACTAAACTAATGCGCAGGGTTTTCGTACAACGTGTTTTTCAGCGGAACTTCATGTGATGACCGTATTATTTTATTTGTGGAGAGAATGTGGTAAAAAGTCCAATGCAGGTTTTTACAATTTCGTTTTACGATTACTGTTGCCATTTTCTCAGCTATAGAAACGTGAAACAGTAAGCACTTTCGAAGAGCTTCGAAATCATACGGACACAGTTTGAACTGTCTTCTTCTTGTAGATAAACGCATTGCAAACATTGTTAATAGTTGCACAAGAAAAGAATACTTTCCCTACCACTCTACAGCACGGTTCACACACCAAGTCAACTAACTTACTCTTGAAAGAATTTGCCAAAAACAATCTGTAGATCCTCAGTGCCCACACATCCGAACATGTTATGTTAAACACTCATCCAACATCTGCAATATAGCCTAAGCATAGTTAAAAGCTGCAACCTCATAGGCGCACGCCACCTACAAACATCCTATACCCAGAGTCATCCATATATTCACACACTGAATGAAACACTATACAACGACGGATGCTTTAAGAACCTTAAAACCTCACAATGATCTCTCGTTTATTTCAAACAATTGCAAATAACTCAAATATTTTTTAACGAAATGCTTTGAAAAAATTTGAGACATTGTACAGCCATACGATACACAATTTCGCCAGAGCATTTTTTAAAAATAATGTACCGTTTGCGAGCAAAAAATTACTTTGCTTCATTTTGGCTTATTTTCACAATAAAATGTGTACTATTTCGGGGGCAAAAATCTAAAAATCAGTTTGGTGTATTGCAACATAAACATTCATATACAAACGTTGATATATAAGTGTTAAAACTGCCAAAGGAATTTTTGACATATGTATTAATTAGCGTTACAAAAAATATTTCCGAAACCACTGCTAAACTAGAGAGTGAAGCCTTAAGGACGTGTGCAATTTATGGGCTGAGTACTTTCACACTTGCACAGGATCTCGTTAGCGCGATACTTCTACAGTCCTTCTACATCATGATCACTGACACAGCTTACGGCAGTTTCAGCTGCTACGATATTAACTAGCGCCGAAATAGAAAATGCGTGTAATGTCTCAACGCTATTGAAAGTAGTAGGGTATTAAAAAAGAAAGTAAAACATTTCTAACGAACAATAAAGGAAGGCAACACATACATCAATGCATAAAGGTAAGATCACATTTTCAATAGCCTGCCTATTAGTTCCATTCAATGTCTAAAACGGCTCCGTTTTTTGTTTACAAGGAAAAAAATCGACGCTACACGATAAGTCGTTTTGTGTGCTTCACTTTGCGGAGAGTGGATCCATTGTTAGGTGCGACGTGAATTGTGCCGTCAGATCAACAAAGACTCACCTCACCATAAACAGATGAGTGGCATAAAAAGTTCGTAGAAGATGGTTGCAAATGCAAAGGAAAAAATCACTGATCGTCCTTGCACGGCGCATGTAGGATAACCCGTATCACATCTGCGCTCGAACTGGTCCCTGGCAAATTCACAAATCGGGCAACCACTGAACGGAATTCCTGAGGAAACGGTGTGTTTTGAAAAAAGCGTTCTCACACGAATCCTTGCAAATTACAACTGCAATCAGCTCTGCATCCCGACAACCATGGAACAAGTTAAGAATTTTTCACTGCAATTTTGCAGACTGTCCAAGAAGAAACAGTTCCAGAAAGACAATTTCATTTTTGGTAAAAGCGCTTACGTTAAATACAATAGTGCAAGTTTTTGGGGGAGCTGAAAATAAATGCGTGACTGTCGAAAGACTAGCCAAAAGAAAATGTTTTTATGCCAATTCTGCAAGTACAGTTAATGGACTTTTTTTTTACAGAATAAACCGAGGATGAAATTTCGTTATTTAGACGCGCTGCTGAACTGGTTGTTTTACAAATGAAATAATATTCGCATGACTACTTTCACTTGGGCCTGGTATTACCTGCACAGCGCACTATTACAGGACGATGGGTTGGAACAGACGAATATGATGTATTTCGTCTGTGGTCTCCCTTATATGTGGGGCTACACAAAGGAAAACGTGTTATAACCATCTACGCTAGCTACTCTTCAAGATACAAAATATCGGATTAAGAAGTTTTTAAAAGGAATCGCTAAGGACTAGTTAATTTTCGTGTGACACGAAATGGCCGTTAAGTGTATTACAAAACCCCAAAATCATAATACTTCAAACTTGTATCTTTCAGTGATGTGTAATGCGTGTTTCTATCTTTTACAGTTTGTTAGAGATAACATTTTGAAATATGCATATTATTTTTAATAACCAGGTAAAAATGTTTAAATCCATGTGAAAAACTCCCTACGCCTTTATGCAAACCAGAGTAGGAATTGGCGTTATTTACTTCATTTATGGTAACTATCTGTAATTACTTCCAATTGACTGACTTACTATACGTAATTAATACGTCAATAACACAAAGTTACATAAATAATGAAGGGTCAAGAACTGCCAAAAGAAAAAGGTCCGTAGCTTCAAAAGTCTCGCTTTGACAAGTAAATATCCTATTACGATATTTCTATTGGCAAAAACAAAATTTGTAATACATTAATAATTTTTAGATCGGTTATTTTGTTCTCATGCATTCAGTTCAGGACTTCACAAAGCTAACATCTTTCGCAAGTCCGCTTATGAATTTACACTATTTCCCAGAAAGAGACATACAAAGCTGAAGATAACATAAGTTTTAAACACACAGTCTTCTGCAGGAAAACACGCATATGCTACGACGTTTCATTTCACAGCATACATTAACTTGCTCATTTCAATCACTCATTTTCAATGTTGTAAACTACAACCGTCAACAAATATTTGGAAATACTAGGCTATTCGTGGTTCCACCCAAGTACAGTCGCAGCTAAAATGGGTTTGAAACAATTGCAGCATTCGTTTCATGTCCTCGCGTGAAGATGCCTTTATAAAACAATCTTACGTGATTCATTACGACTTAGGCGAGGGAGAACTAGTCAGATTATAAGACTTGGAGAAGAGCCCAGGCAGTCTGAGCGGAGGTGGAAATTCTTGCTCGTGTCTGGAAGCAAGGGTGAAAAGTTCTCGAGACTCCCGGGAGTATAAATAATGCACACCCACTTTACGATTCGCCTTGCAGAAGCCCGACCCGCCTGCGTGCAACAAGGGCCCATAACACGGGCTATTCGCACAGATTCGTTGCCACCGCACTACTGACATTTTTACCAAATATCAGTATCAACATGGCGATATAGAATATTTACCTGAGGTAACAAATAATTTATTTGCCAGAAGAAACTAAGAAAAGCAATACACCCGATATTGTTGACCCAACACAATAAGTCGATTATAATGCACTTACGCCTGCCAGTAACATATCTGCTCGACTACCCGGACACCAAGCGATGTGAAGAGTTTCAGTCGTTACAAGATTATTCGAGAACAGCCCAACGCGTATGAGTGATGCCTGCTTAGGAATAGCATTCACAGAGCTCGCTTTTAAATATTACATTAAATACGAATAATTACGAAAAGCGACATTTAAAAATTAATTTCATACGAACCAGAGAATGACATATAACGGGAAATCATGACTACAAACCGCAACATCAACCACAAATCATTTCATGAAAGCTGACTGTATTACATCAGCGTACGTACATCTTTCATAGTTACATGCGGTTCATTTTAAAGTGAGTAATTTCCGACACAATAAATAAATAAAAAAAAGAATTTACAGGGGCTATAGAAATAAAGTTTTCACAGTTGTGAAATATTTGCATTAGTTTTGGTACACGGAAGTTTTCGTATTTAAAACAGTAAAGATGGCGGCATAATGGCTTTAAGAAAATTGTAAGCAGTGCTCAGTTTAACGTAAACAGCCTATATATATATATATATATATATATATATATATATATATATATATATATAAAAATATATATATATATATATATATATATATATGTATAATTTTTTTTTCTGTCCACCGGAACATAGCACGTCATTTTCCAAGGATGATACGTCATAAAGAATAACGAGCAAACCTAGCACAAAAACATTCTATCCACCCCTACAATACACTGAACCGATTCATTTCGTCAGTACCTATGTTTTTTTCTAACAATTAACAGTTACGTCAATGTGTAACGTCAGAAATTATTTATTTGCTGCTAAAACTTTGACGAATGCCAGTTAATATAATCGATTGCTACCTCCGCAGTTGGGTTTGCCGGCGTCATACATTCAGGTAAAAAAATTTGGATTTCGAATCCTGTGGGTAGGTCAGCTAGAATGTAGGAATAACGACAGGCTATTTCTCAGAGCAGTTAGCTTCTTCGAAGCGAGCTACGTTCTTGGGCCCAAGGAGGTCAGAACAGTCAGACGATGCTTTGTCGTGACGTAGTTGAAGCCAGCTTTTTGGGCGTTTCATCATTGCGCTGAAGCGTTATGAGGTTATGGACACTTGCGCTCATGCGCCTCTAAACAATAAAAACATCTCAGAGTAGTGCAAATTAACGACGTAAGGAACAACATTGATTAACTATAAAATTGCTTGGACCGGAGGCATCATTACGAACTTTTTTGTATTGCGATTGGTTAAGGAATAGGCGATTGCCATAATGGGACGCCCAAAACGGCGTGTTCAGTTAGCTCCCGTGCACTACCATAGACCACTCCCTGCCAGGGCCACATGAAATATCAGCCGCAATACGAGGCAAAATTTACTGCACACACGGCGAAATTGACATCTTAAGTACTGCCACTGAAACGAGCCACAACAGCGCCTATATAAGGATTCCTGCGACCTTGCCACTTACACCACCGTTCACCGATCCTTCTCTTTCCTTGATCCGTCCATTACGAACTACACGAATATGCAGAATGCCACAAACGTATGTATTATGCAAGTATATTGTATCACAGTTCATATACAATATAGATCACATTGCACAGTGGCTGTTAACGGGCCAACACTTAACTTTCACGTAACACCAAATTTATCAACCCCCCCCTCCCCCGAAATTGGCACGATGGTGGAATCACATAGATGCGATAGAAGCGACACGACCACGCGACATGAAAAACAAAATATGTCCGCCCACACAGTACCCAGGTTACTGTGACGTCAATTCGACAGAAATGGCGGACACGAATTCCGAATAGAAATTACATAGATTTTATAACAGGCGGAGTTTAATTTTGCGTCCAAATGTTGTTGAAACTGGTGTGTTGAAAGTAAATTGTTTTTTTTTTTTTTTTTTTTTTTAAAGAGAGATTTTCGTTGGTTATAAGCAAATCATAACCTTTTTAAGCTAACAAGTAACTGTACCTTAAGTTTCACATTTCGGAATGCCAGTGGGTATTTAAAATATAGGCTACCATAAATTATGGATAAATAAAGGGGAAAAAATAAATACTGTAAACATCTGTAACTGCCGTACTAGAGATAGTATATTGGCCTATGTCGTGACAATTAACTATTTACAATGTAACACTTTTCCAGTTTAGTAGTGCAGCAGCCAAAATAATATTCGCAGTAACGAGAGAATATTTAATAGTGTCGCGTCGCTTTTGTCGTGTCGGTATGTCGGGCCTATGTGCTTCCACCGTGAGAGTCTCGCTTGGACGCAAGCACCGCCCCATATAACAACCCCCCCCCCCCCCGTAGACCAGCACGACAGGTGCCCATCCACTTGGTCTGCACAACGGAATTTAGTCCCCCGCTGCACTTATTCCTACCTGGAGGTAGAGTGGAAAGTAAACCACACACACACTCCTCGCCCCAGCCGACCACTGTGCACGCTGTCGGTCTTCTCCGAAACACTCACGTGACGGGCACCGTAGTATCAAAAATGTCGACTAGCTCAGCGTTAAACAGTGGCGTAGCCAGGATACATGTCAGAGACGAGTTTAACCTTAAAATAACATAGTAACAAGGTGCAAGATAGTGCTATTTTAATTGTTTCTCGTAATGAAACATTGCATATTATACAGGTCAAAATATTTTTAATCTCTAAATATGACTTTTTTTTCTTTCAATTTTTTAGGGCTAATTGACGGTTAGAAACCATAAACCCCTCTCCAGTCAACACCCCATGCGCCAAACACGTAGTATACAAACCGTCAAGTATGATCAAAAGTGTGGGAACTCACAGGAGTTACATGACACAGTAGTGTAGGAGAGGGGGAGGGGTGTCAGCGATAATGCGGCCTGGAAGATGGCCGGGGTCAGTGACCTGGTCCATCTAGCACCTGTCCTGCAGCTGCTGGTCCGTCCTGGACCACTCCTCCAGCACCTCCCGACCACACTCACAACCTTACACTGTTGCCACAACTAGCACACATATCATCGCTGCAATCACCATTTACTGCCACAAATATTCGCACCATTTGGTTTCAACCTTACGAGCACATCTGCACCGCTGATTCATGGTAAGTGATTGGATGAGTCAGCTCTCACTTATTCTGGGCTTCTACCGGCGAATCACATACGTGTTATCACAATTGCCTTATTCTGATTGGTGCAGTCGATGGCAGACAGACGTCTCTAAACAAAGACACGCTGCCAATAAACATAAAGAAGAGCTGCCGATGTTCAAGTAACGAATCAAAAATAAATTGGCGCAAACATTTTTTTTTTTTCAAACTCGTGATTCTAATCTTTGCAATAAAACATGGTACGAGATCTGGTGTACACAAAACGGTATAACATCAGCAGTAAATTAATTATCAAGCTTTTACATTAAATTAATTGAAGTCTTTTAGCGTGCCGGAATAAAAACTAATTGACTGAAGGCACCAAGGTCCTGGCACGTCTCACTGTACAGTTATCGTCTGTTCACGGCAAAGTGTACATGGATGTCGTATGCTGAATGTGTTTGTTACTTACTTAAACTGCTGGTTTTTTAACACGAGGCGGAAAACACAAATTATCATATGACGATAATGGGGGAGAGGAGGTACAAAATTTTCAAACGTACTTACTGACTTTACTGCGCATGGCCTTACCTAAGCGCTCTCTTCCTTTGTCCTGCCCAACGACTCAGCAACAAAAATTACATCTTAATGCCCGCGAAGGTATGAAGCAAACCCTTAACATAACGCATTGCCAACATTAGCTTAGCTTTTCTTGTAAAACGAAATTCAAGCATTTCCCGGCCTGGTTTTCATCTGCAGCCTTAAAAATGACGTAACACATTTCTTGGGCATGTAAATACTTCTCGGCCGTACTAAGTAAGGTTAACAAAGAAAAAACAAACCGCTGCGACAAACTACTATACGTCTAGCAAACAACAAAGTTGAAATCACAATTTTGACTTAGTTTGCTGTTGTTTTGAAAAACGGTTTGATATACATCAGTCTAACATAGTTTCAAAATAAAAAAACTAAATTTATTTACACATACATACATATATACACATATTTGTACGTGTATGCATACATAGCACGAATTCACACATATCCCTCTTGTAAGTGTTAGCACACTTATGAAGACACACCTCACACATAAGTGTGAACATATTTATGATGGACCAAATCTGCTACGTAACCTCTAAGAAATCATCACTATATAAGTCATCTTACTTAGTCTCTTGTCATTCCGTCAAAACTGATGAACACGGACAAATAATAACACACCAACGAAAGTATTATTAATGATGTTTCATGTAAGGCAATGGAGTGATTTAGACTTCAGATGAGAAACTTCCAAGTTGTAATAATCTTGATTGACTGTCGAGCGTGTTAATTACGAGGCTGATGACTAATTACTGAACCTTAATATACCTACTCTCTTTAAGAGGTAATCCTACCAGGCGCCCATTTTTTGGCCAGTCAACAGCGGTGTCAAGTGACCAATTCAATAATAAATTAACGAACTAGTATCATAAGTAGCAAGTGATGCTTGAAAATGGGATAATTAGACGCATTTGGCAACACTGTTTTTTTTTCTCTGAACATACGAGTATTGCGGATACACTCAATTCGAATAGTAGGCTCTAGTAATATTAAATGGTCACCTGATTGATTGCGCCGGATGCGTATGGGTTAATGAATTATTTATAGATAGTAATTAATCGTAAAGCAAAACCAACAGTCCAAGCCAAATAAATATCACAAAATGCCCATCAATAAAAACACAGAACAAAACCGAAGGTGGCACACTAACAAACACACAAAAACCAGAGGAAGCTGTTGTGAAAAAACAATAACAAAGTGGAAGCAATGCACGATTAAATGAAGGCTGGGCTACCATACGCACGGGCAAACAAAAATAATTATTTAATAATTAATAGGCTCTCTCGTCATACTAAATTATTCACACCAAAGGAAAATATATTAAATGAGAACTCAACTCTGAAATTGCTCAAAATAATGATTTTATTTTTATTGCAATACCAAACATTGTCTTTTGTTAAGTATTCATTTCAAATAAAATCCACAAAAAAAAATTAATGACATCGATGAATAGTCCACTAGTACTACAATTGCAAAAAAATTATTAAAGCCCAAATATTGTAGGCATAGTTACATGTAAATAGTAAACTGATATTACGTTAGTTCTTTTGTACAAAAATATCAAAACAAATGTAAATACCGAACGTCCGAATCAACGTCGTGATAAATTAATTATAAAAAAATTACGAGTAAATTGGATGAAGGCGTTAAGTCTCATAAAATTTAATGTTGATATTGAAATTAATTTATTAAAAACGAACAAAACCTTACATTTAAAAATAATGTAAGTGTGTCAGCTGTTAATTTTCAGATTTAACACACAAACCATTGAGTACAAACTTAGTTGGGGTTTATATGTTCAAAGTCCCGCAGTAGAAGAGTACAGGACTTATTTCCCAGTTACAGCAGCTAAATAAAAAATAAAAAGAGGCGAAGAAAAGACTCCAAAATAGGCCAGAATGATTGGACATCAGTACTTGAGACTACAGGTCACCACTCCATAGTGCAAGTCGTAAATAGGCGATATTTTAAAACACACACAGTAATTTCGTACTTTTTTTAAAGTACAAATGAATCTCATTGTGCGTTTTAAAATATTTTAGCCTATCGCCCATAATATCTAATTTCAGTGTAAATTATTTCATTCGCGTAAGTCACGTGGATTTTGTTATTGCCATGTACTCGTAACTTGCAAATTTTGACTTTGTCATGTCACTATGGGAAAAAAGCCGCAAGTCACGTCTATAAAGCGATCACTATGCCGTGCAAATATAAAATTATGCATTTTTGCCACGTGAACTGCCTTTAACATCATTCTGCCCCAATAGCACTTTCGCTTCAAAAACGTATGTAGAAGACACAGGAGAAAAGCGGGTTGCATAAAGATAAACGGCAAGGCGCTCGCCAGGCGGTTTGTTGACCTCGCCGCGTAGCGTCGTTCGGAACTGAAGGCATTGTTATCTGCAGCAGGCGGTCTGGCGCCCAACACAATGTGGCACTCATTGTCTCAGACATGGCGGCCTGACAAAAACCTTCATCAAAGTGACACGTTACTCTCAGGTTAGCTACAGCTAACAAGGATGTGCTAAACGACTAAGTGAAAGTCTAGAGATCTACTGACAAACCCACCCAAAACAAGTCGACTTATTTCAGTTGCGTGTGAATTCGATACTGTATTCTTTCGTATCTCAAAGCGACAGCAGCTCTAACACAAAGCGGTAACTGCTTCAATTATTACAGCTTCTTTGTGCCTAAATAACGAGTAGGCCTATGTAGAATAAAAAAATAAAAAAACAAATAAATAAATAAATAAATACACACACACACACACACATATATATATTTATTTATTTATTACAGAACACTACAACATCTGCACTGTACACATACTTACTATTAATCAAATATCTTCTACAAAATATTACTTTGAATAAATTGATTTGGCACGTGATTCGAATGTTCTTATCGCAAGTTCCGCAAGTAGGAAACGTGACGAACATTGTCGTTTGCCAGTGGGAATTTCAAGGACCCCCCCCCCCCCATCAAAAATATCACGATACGAGAATGGCATTTGCAAGAGTTTAGTGACTACCGACACAGTCGCTGCAAGCTTACTTTGCCGCAAAGAAAAGTTTTATTTAAAAGTTACAATAACGGTAACAAAAACTGTGTTGTTGTTAAGATAATTTATTTGAACTCTTGGTGGTGAAGATAGCTGTAGTATTTTTAAAGCAGACGTTATGTTAAAAAACAAATAGTGATGGTTAAATTTTGCTAATTCAATTACCTGCATGTTAGAATCAAATATACTATGCATGCTCAAGTCCTGACTATTTGTCCACTAGCTGCTACTCAGTGGAACAGCAGACAATGAACGAATATACGGAACTTGGGTACGCATAGGATATTTGATTCTAACATGCAGGCCATTGAATTCACCACCATCTATAAGTATTATCCTTGCTACAAAAATACATATTTTCAAAGAAAATTTTTTTAAGACAAAATATGACATAAAACGTAATTTTTTCGCTTCTGACATGCTGCAAGACAAGATTTCTTTGTCGCAAGTTAAATAATTTTGCGGCGAAGATACTTTGCAGTAGATCATAATTAAACATTTTTTTGCGGCAATGAAAGTGTTTTAATACGCATTTTGACAAACATAGTAAAATATTAACAGTAACTGCCCTTTAGAAGTTGTCAAAATGTACTGAAGTTATACAAAGCAGATGATACCAGAATCACTAAAGTATACCCGAGAAAAATACGAGAGCACGGCGTATCTCGTAATCAGTGAACGTCGAGGCAGAGATCACATCGCAGCATCCCAGGGGAAGACGCGGACACGCGCTGTGCAACAATCTCGCTATGTCTGCGATAAGGTCACGCACGCCGCCTCTCGCACACCACCACGGCGAACAACGGCACAAGAAACCTAGAGTCAATGGCCTCGACAGGTCAGCATTAGAACGGCGGATCCCACACTCAAAACAAACTGTCTTGTTTATTTATGTTCTCTCACCTTCACGCTGCTTCCCGATACACAAGAGGGTATGGTACATCATCCAGCTCTAGAGAAAAAATTAATTTATAATTGTAGGTTTTTCGAAGCCAACTAGCAAAGAAAAAAAAATGCAGCAATCCTAGACAATAGCAAATGGCACTTTAAGTGTAAATATTTTTCTCCAGTAATGTGTTTCTAAAGAGCGATCTCTTGACGCCGAAATCGCGAACATGTACTGGCGGAACAAGAGTTTACACTTAACAAATGCATCATTCTGGCTAAATTGTTGTTAATAAAGTTAACGAATACTATTATCTAGGATTCTTGTGTAGTAGTTTTTTCCTTATTGACTTTCAATAAATTAATAGGAAAAAACATTTGTTAACAACTTTAATTTAAATGGTCTAAAAAGAAAATATACCTTAAATTAAATAAAATCCATCAATTAATTACATTACACAATTTATATGATACAAAAGCATGTCACGAGATTTACCTATTTTATAAACAAAACATTTCTTCTTAGAATTATTTATGTCTAAATCAAGTTAAACCTTGTATTCTTGTTTATCTACAAAGGTAAATCTCGCGACAAGCTTTTATTCCATATAAATTGTGTAACGTAATAAACTGATAAATTTGATTTAATATAATGTTTATTTTCTTCTTTTTAGAGCATTTAAACACACTTTTTAGAGCATTTAAATACAATCTTGTTCTTAAAAATTGAAAATGTTTTCTTACACTTACTTAAAGTTTTTTTATTTTATTTTTTATTTATTTTTCCATGTTGTTCCCACGAGTACCGATGAAATATCCGTTGACTCTCCCAGAGTTTAGTTTTGGAGGTTAAGAGCTAACATAAAACAGGGTTCGCCCCGGTGTACTGAGGTGGTACGTTCACATCATGTTCCATACACCCTGACGCCACTCAGTTCTCGGCACGGCCTCACCTTGACTTGGATGTTTGTGGTATGCGCCACTTATTTCAACTTGAAGCTTACTTGTGACCAACTACACACACTTCCGAGTGTGATTTTGGCTTTTTTTCGCCACCGCTATAATTTGCCCAGGGTGTAGGTTGATACTAGCCAAGACACGACCCCGCTAAGTCTTACCGTTCTAGTTGCGTAGTAGTGCAACATCTCCTCGAAGACTGAACGCGGACATCATTTTATTCGTATTCTTTTCAGCAAACTCTGTCATTTGATAGTCATATCACGGAAGTGCATAAAAATTAGTCCGCCATCTTGGGCGATATTTAGAATGGAATAACTTAGCTAACAATGCATTGTCATCTAAACTAAACGTGTATGCAAACTTCCAGCTCAATCTGTTGATAACTACCTCAAATTCAGTTGTATTATTTAACCCGAACAAATCATACAAACATTATGCAAGTTAAATAAAAGCTTGTAAAACGTTTAGGATTCAATTGGTGTGTTTTAGCATTTATTTACCTGACACACACTCTTACCTTAGTGAACTAGCCTGCCAGGATAGAACTTGGCGGTCGTAATTCTGGCATCATCTTCCCTTACGACACAAACTGCTATTTTCTTGTAAAATATGTGTGGATGGAAAGCTCATTAATCTGAATATGCAAGCACGTCTCTAAGGCCAGCCTGTCACGATCAAATTCACACAGCGAACTCTAAGTAATACTCGCAACAAGTAATGCTTATTTGGAACGCTTGAAATAATGGTCCATGAATCATTACTTGAATAAGTATTTCATATTCTGCATTAATTTCCGACGCTTACTAACACACCTAATCATCAAAATTGCTTTCTATTATCGTGAAATTGAACTTATTATGTATCATGACTAGTACAGTTGTTAAATCTTTAAAATGTACAATAATATTTCAGATATAAGACCGACAGTAAAAAAAAAAAAAAAAAAAAAAAAAAAAAAAAAAAAAAAAAAAAAAAAAAAAAAAAAAAAAAAAAAAAAAAAAAAAAAAAAAAAAAAAAAAAAAAAAAAAAAAAAAAAAAAAAAAAAAAAAAAACATGTCGAAACAAAACCGCTAAAGAATAATAAATGACTTGTTTATTAATGTTTATGATAAATGCACATGTGTGACAGACGAATTCAAAACAATGTGGACATTCATAAAACATTATTTGCGCCAGGAAAATTCTATTGTTTACGAAAAGTGACATAACTTACTTAGTAAGTATTGCAGTACAATTGTTATGTTTGCCGCTGACCGAGTTATAAGATCGCACGTGTTTCAGACTGAGGTTATGTTGCTGTACGGTAGCGAGAAACCAGAGCCAATGGTGCCGTGTTCAATTACGACATAAACGGTAATGTAATGACACACACCGTCGTTAATGATTAATATTTTGAAATCATTAACTCTAATAACTTATTAATTTATTAGATGCAGTAACAAACAACAAATCTGTTCTTGTAGCAAAATGTGCGACTGGACAGTTAATCAATACCTTCCACCATAACAAACAAAAAAAAAAGTCCATCCATTTGGAAGCCTCGAAGCCACAGACAGGCACTGTAATACAGACAAAGGCGTCAAACTTGCAACATATTTCTTTATTTTGTCGGCGGTAGTTATTTTTGTAAGCTTAAACGAGAACAAACATAAAAAAATCTGTCCGGCAGTTTTTTTTTAAATAAGATTTTGGCCGTAATAGTTAATTTAAAAAAAAAAGAGAGAATATACGGTTTCGACTAAAAAGTCAACCAGAATTTCGTTAATGACATAATTAGCTAAAACCATAGTATTTAATGTCTTGAAAAATCAGCCAACATGGAGAAGACGATTTTAAACAAAACTGCAATACAGATTTTTGGTATCTGCTCTCGTTCAGGCGTAAAAAATTAATATCGCTAAAGAAGTAGAAACTAGAGAGAATGGTCTTAAATACAGAGACTAATAGGCCTATTACATACTTCTTTAGAGAGGGTATATTTAACGTTGAAGGTTGAACAATCAGGAAGTTCAGCAAGGAAGGACGGGATAAGAGACGCGGAGTTGGGGTGGGGTTTGCGCGAAAAAATCTCTTAACGTGATATTTTTTTTCTGCGGGCGAGCTACAATTGTGAAGATCAAGCACATCCGCCAGGACTGGCGCACCTGCGCTGCTAGGTAGGTACCGCCAGGTTTGTCTGACCCTCCAGCAGCTCACTCCAGTCGCGAGCTTCCGCTTCCGGCCGCGTATTGTCCGCCGCAGGGTCCGTCTCCGACCACGTTCCCAACTACCCCCAACCCCTCCACCTTTACCACTTCACTTGCTAGGAGCGGTCATGGGCTCGAATACACGCTATTTGATTTTCACATCTCCCTCCAGGAGAGTACAACGTCAACTTCAACCTTCGTGGCATCTTTTAAGAGCACGGCTCACAGCAGTTTCCATACATATTTTAGACATACATTGTAACTACATTTTTATCTTATGGAAATTTTTTATTTATCATAGGTTTGCATAATGTCTAGTAAGTATCACAAAATGCATTCTACGGTTTTCAGTTCGACCCTGAAACCAACTGACATACCAAACTGAACAAAATTCACAGTGAACAACGGTGTTGCAGGCTATAGTTCTCCTTTGTAAAACTAAAAATTAGACTATATATTTTTGTATTTTAATAATAATATAAAAATTTAACAATTTTTTTAAAATGTAAAATCATATATATATATATATATATATATATATATATATATATGAGATATTGTAGTTTACAACATCGTTATTCACTGTGAATTTTTCAGTTTGGTATGCCAGTTGGTTTCAGTGTCGTACTGAAATCCGTAGCATGATAATTTTGACATTTACGAGCCATTACGCTAAAACTATGAGAAAAAAAATGCATAACAAAATTCAGTCACAATTTATGTCTAAAACAAGAAAAAATGTCTGGTACAAATATAAACATAAATTAATAGTAAAAAAACATTTTTAAAAACAAGCTTTTATTTATTGCTCTAAAAAGGAGAAAATAAGCTTTAAATTAAATAAAATCCATAACTTATTACATTATACAGTGTATACGATATAAAAGCTTGTCGCGAGATTTACCTATTTCATAAAAAACTAAATTTTTCTTAAAATTACTAGTGTCTAGATTAAGTTACATATTTTATTCTTGTTTGTGTACACACACACATTACATCGTCGTCAGATGTAATTGAAGAAGCGCAGCGTGTTTGACATGAATAAACACTTTTATTTACGTAATTTACTTAAACAAGTTTAAGTGCGATATACAATGACTGCCAAGAAAATTATCTTAGGCGGTAAACTATTCAAAAGAAAACCAAATAATACTTCATAGCCATTTCAAACTCAACTGAGTTCGGAAGGGAAATTAAGTAGCTACTTCAGAAAATTTGACTGTAAAGTATTTCAAACAGACTGGCCTTACCTATCTGCCTACAATAGGTATACATACGATTAATCTATTTTCAAGATACGATATCATTTTCAACAAAAAAATATTTTACAAAACTTCCAAACACAATAAATTCTAAGAAACGTCAGAGAACATATGTTTTACATTAGCTAGGAAGACACTTCGACCTGAAACGGTATTTTTATTACGGTGAATGAGTTTGGTCTTAACATTCTACACAAGATTAAAACGTCAGTAAGGCTAAAAAATGTACATTAATAAATAGAAAGTGTATATCATCCCCAGTAAGCTTATTATTAGGCCTATTATTATTATTATTATTATTATTATTATTATTATTATTATTATTAACACTCTTCAGTTATCGTGTAAATTATTGGCACTCTTAATTAGCATGTGGGCAAGATAAAACTTGAGTTTTGTAGTTGTGTATTAACGGGCGGCTCTGAGCGCGTTGTTTGTTGAAATCGTCGCCTAGATAGGGCTGCAGGCCGCAGGAAGGGAAGGGAGGGAGGGGTGGCCTGCTCGGACGAATGATGTGACGGCGCGCAAGCAGATAACTGTACGCTGTTGCCACATCAGCACGCGCAGAGAACGAAGTCGGGACAACTACAACTGCAGCCTTCACGTACGGACCTTATCCCACTTGCGGAGCAGCGCTAGAGCTCAGCTGCAGAGCTAACGAAACCAAGCACTTATTCACTTGTTCGAAAAAGTATTTGCGAAAAATTTATTAAATATCTAGCACTTGGCCTACAGATCATGGAGATTATTACAATATTATTAAATATTTGCACTTCGTTGATTTACCTGTTAAAAATTGTAATCTATAGGACATTTTTTTTTTAAATTTTTACTCGAAAACCTGCTGCAAATGGCCCGCTAAAAATGTACTAATATCTAGAGTTTCGACAACATCCTATTCTTAAACCTCTTTAACCTGAATAAATATGAAAATTTAATATTCTGTAAACGAAACTTATATGAGTTTAATATTCATGGACCTTAGATGCATTGCAAAATATTTTAATACTGTTGCATATACAGGTTACCAAGCCACAAATGAGCTTGTTACTTTAA
>PNEQ01032047.1:7757-50062 GCA_003012365.1 Medauroidea extradentata
ACCCAGAATTCTCTCTGGCCAATCATAGGCGCAGTGTGTGTCATGTGGTCAAGTCTTATTTTACAACAGTTCAACATGGCGTCGAAATGGTATGTAGAGCACGTGGAAATGCTAATAGAAAATTAAAATATCCGTGCTTGAGTAGCTAAAACTGCTGCAGCACATAATTTTTTTCTCCGTAGTTTTTCGCGCCGATCCACGTTGCAATGAACAAAACGACCATTAAAAAATGTGGCGGTGGTGTTATGCGATTTCTGTTATCACTCTGGGTACCATGTGAATATGAGCGAGGAGCCACGCACCATTTTCTGCTATACCCACAACTCAGAATCAAATATTTTTATGCCCATGGGTATAGCAGAAGGTAACAGGAATTTAGGCATCGTGTGAGGCCGGCTTTACTCTAGGAATGCTAGTTCCACAGAAACACACATCATGGCGAAGATGTAAAACACGGGAGTCGGACTTTGAATTTGGACGAAAAACTGCAAATTTCAAAGTAAGTAAACCACAATTTTCTTTACGTACGACTCATTTTCTTTACGTACGACTCATTTTCATCACTGTAGAAACATTTTTTATTAAGAAACTTTACCTGTAAAACCAATCGTTTAGCTGCTACACGATGAGTGGTGATTCTTGATATTTACCCACATTTTTAATGTTGACTGTACGTTTGTCGTATTATTTCAGGGAAGTATCGCTTAAATCTCCGCCTACGTTTAGTTACGAAAGTATTTTGTTGACAAGACTTGTCCAATATATTTGTGCAGAAATATACCCAATAATATCATAAGGATGTACTAAAGTGTACAATACTACAATCAACAGAAAATCTCAAAAATATTTTTATGGTTTTGGTTCAAACGAACGGTGCTTGTAGTGCATGCCGCTTATGTGAAGAAAGTTCTACAAGCGAGTTAAATGTTGCAGTTAATAAAATGGGCCTGCTACAATCTTATTTTTGTACGAGAGAAAAAAGGTTACGTGGGGGATACAACTTTGTATTTTTGAGCTTCTTAACTGCACTAGACAACGATTTTAGCAGTTCATTGAATCTGTAACTGTGCAGTACTGAAAATTCCGGAATGTGTGTGTTCAGGCATATCATTTCCTGTTTTCAAAGTCACGATTATATTTTTATAAGTGAACAGTAGGCCTATTACCATAACTTAGTATGACCATGGTTCATTGTAGGGTTTGAAGTAAAGAATAACATTCCATATACCTATTATAAGATTAAGATTTAGATTTAGTTTTTTTAGATTTAGTTTATTGCATCCTTGGATCTTTTTTTTTTGTGTACATTGTTGCACAAAGATATCGGACAAGTCATATTTACAATATACAATTTATGTATTAAGAAATCTTTAAGGTGTTTTTTGAATAATTTTGTGTTAGCTAAACATGAATCTTGCAGGTGCCTGGGGAGTTTGTTAAACAACTTGCAAGCAGTGTATGAAGGTCCTTTTTGCTGTAATGTCAAGTTGACAAGAGGCATATGTAAAAGATTTTTACTTCTAGTGTTATGTTGATGAAAGTGTTCATTCGTATGGAACAACTTCTGATTTTTGGAGATAAATGTCAGCAATGAGTAAATCTTTCACATTATTTTGGAACTTTTAAAAAGGGGCCTACAGGATTCAGTCTGTTTTCTCCCATGAATTACTTTTACAGCTCTCTTCTGCATACGGAAAACATTATTTTTGTCAGAGGAGTTACCCCAAAACATGATGCCATAAGTCATAACAGAGTGAAAATATGCAAAGTACACAGTCAACACCGAATCTTTGTTTAGTATACCTGCTATATTACGCAGAGCAAAATATGCAGAGCTCAGTTTTGTAATGATATATTCAATATGTGTTTTCCAATTCAGTTGACAATCAACACAAAAATCCAAAAATTTTGTGTCTGTTGCTTTATTGATTTCTGCAGTGCTGCAATACACATTTATCGTTGGCTGATTACTATTTTTTGTTGCAAACTGTAAGAAATGGTTTTTTTCTGTGTTAAGGTTTAATTTGTTTCCTATAAACCATGCATATAATTCTGTAAAAGTGGTGTTGGCTAGTTGATTAAGTTCTTCCTCTGATTTTCCTGATATTATGATACTGGTATCATCTGCAAATATGGTAGGTATAGAACTATTGTTTAGGCAATCAGGCAGGTCATTTATGTAAACCAGGAATAACAGAGGTCCAAGAATTGACCCTTGAGAAACACCATGTTTTATCTTACCTGGTTTTGAATAAACAATTTTTGAGTCTTCCCTAATGCAAACTTGTTGTTGTCTATTTGATAAATACGAGTATATGAGTTTATTAATTCTTCTTTTACACCATAAAATTGTAGTTTTTGAAGAAGCAGCTCGTGATTGACACAGTCAAAGGCTTTGGTAAGGTCACAAAAATTCCGACTGATGGTAGTTTTTTGTCGAGTGCATTCAAGACATTTGTGATGAGCTGATATATTGCCTCATTGGTAAACGATTTTTTTCTGAAACCATATGAGAATTTTGAGAAAATTTTGAATTTTTCAAAATGAGTTGTATTTCTAGTACCATATATTAGTTTTTCAATGATTTTTGAAAAAGTGGTTAGCAATGAGATTGGTCTGTTGTTAGCTACATTGGTTTTCTCTCCTTTCTTGAAGAGTGGCGTCGGGGGCGTAGTTAGGGGGGGATATTGGGATATATTCCTCCCCCCCCCCCAAATTATATGGGAGCGTTAAAATTAAAAAGTATGTTTCACGAGCCAACACTATTGCAGACATGCTGAAGCAAAAGCTTAAATTTGTACTTGTATTTTTCATATATCAGCATAGAGGTTTTCACTTTCTTACTATTTATTATCCTTAAAACTAATAAAATTTATTAATGTGGTATATTGATTTTTTGGTTCGCAAAGTTCTTAAGTAGCACCATTTTGTACCTAAAAAAATAATTTTCCAGGGGAGGACTCCTGGATCCCCCCTTATATTAGTATCGTGAATGGGTAATATCCCCCCTGAAAAAAATTGTTGGCTACGCCCTGGTGGGGTTACCAAAGCCCACTTGAGTCGGTCAGGAAATACGCTGTCGTTTAATACAGCATTGCATATGTGGCTTAATGGAGTACTGAGTTCTGAGGCAAATTGTTTTATTAGTTTACAACTTAAGTCATCATAGCCACAGGATAACTTTGATTTTAGGCTTTTTATTATTTCCTCAACTCCTTTTGCCGAAGTGTTAGGACATATTATAAGGGGATATTCTAATTTCTGCGATACTACTATGTGCTTCGTATTATGACTTTGAGCTGTTTTGCTAATTAGATTATCAACAACATTAAGATAATATAAATTGAAAGCATTAGTCACTGATTTTGTGACAAACGGTTTTGTTTCCAATACTTAGTTTGATTTTTTGAAAATGACTGTTGTTTTGCTTGTTTCTTTTTTTATAATGTTCCTAGTAGTTTTGATTTTATTGTCAGAGTTTTCAATAAGACAGCTAAAGTACTTTATTTTCATTTCTTTAATTACATTACTTAGCATTTTGCAGTATTTTTTGTACCTATCGGCTATGTCTGGATTGTTACTGATTCTAGTGGCTTTGTAAAGTTCTCTTTTGTGATCACACGAAATTTTTAAACCTTTAGTCATCCACAGATTTTTCCTTGCCTCGTATTTTATACGAACTTGTTTAGAGGGGAAGCTGTTTTCATAATGCAGAGGAATGGAACTAAGAAACGAGTTAAACTTGTTATTTACATTTGTAGAATAGTACATTTGTGACCATTTTTCAGTGTTAAGTGCAGATTTTAATTTACTGGCATTTTAACCTGAGAACTGTCTAATGGTTTTATAGTAGGTTTTCTTCGGGCTCACATTTAACTGAGAGATTTCTAAAACTTGTGCATCATAGTCTGACAGCCCATTTATTACAGGCAGACACTGACTGGATGCAGTTAAGTTATTACATGTAAAGATGTTATCTATGGCTGTTTTGTGTGGTACCATCACGTCGATAATATAGTAGGCCTACTTCACGATTATTATTTACGAACGTCCAAACCTCCGAACAAGTTCATAAGTCATATTCATTCCTGTTTTACACAATTCACCCCCCCTCCCCTCATGCTGATTATTTCACAATAAAATAAATGACAATTTGCCATGCTTATGTACGACTACAGTGTATATTAACCTGCAAGTGAATTGATGGGATATTGAATTTATATGTTATTATATGCATACGTGAAACCAAACTGCCAACTGAGCTAAGCGATTTGTGGGCCACTTATCTTACTTGCTAACACAGGTCCTATATAAAATGTCCCATTTAGTTCTGTAATATGTGTCCAGCTTTAGCTTTACATGCAAAGTAGCTTCAACATCTTCTGAAATAAAAATGTTCAACACTCTGTTAAGCCTAAAATATTTGTTAAATAGTTGCGAAATTAACCATGTAATAAGTACCTTATTTCTATAGTACAACCTTTACAGTACATTGTTGTGTATGTCAACACGAGAAATTTTTAAAAGGTTATGTAATTAAATTAAATGGTACACCATGAGCAAAGGTATAAATATTAGTCAGAAGCTATATTTAATAGGTATCACAATTCACAAAAATAAAGCCTGTATAGAACAATTTCTTTTCAATAAAATTTAGAAATTTATTTGCTCTCCATGGACACCACTAGTGTGACATCACACGATGATGCTGGTTCCAAACATACCCTCTGGGCCTATGCTAAACAATGTTATAATTTTTTGCCCGTGTTCATAAAAATCAAGTATTAGAGGAAGTGAGCGAATTCTACCGTTTTCAGATTTAATTTATATCAAAGAAGTTATGAACAGAGTCTAATAGATTATTTTGCAGGGTGTATTAGGAGTTATGTATGTGTAAATAGTGGCGAGGATACTATACACCCCCTTAGGTGACAATGTAACCCTCCCCATTCACAATTCTGTACATCCTGACCAGTCTTTCAACTCTCCTTCTGTCCTTCAATGTGCTCCATTTCATTTCCTTCATCATTACAGATGGTCTATAATTTCCTTCCTGCTCTTCCTCCTGCCCTGTCTTCTCCACCTACCCATCACCCATCTCACCACCCTTTTCTGCACCTTTTCAGTTTCCTTCACTTCAGCTTCCGCATACGGGTCCTACACTGCAGCGGCATACTCCAGCATAGGCTCTACCATTGTACAGTACGCCTTTTCCTTCACCTCGGAACTAGCCCCATTCAGTATCCTTCCCAGCAAACCTAAAGCTGTTCTCCTCTTTGTAACCACCATCTCCACCTGTTTTGTCCACCTAAGGTAACTTCAACAGTACAACCCCTAGATACTTATATTGTGTGGCTTCTTCTATCTCTTGCCCATCCCATCTGTAAGTGACTGCTTATCACTCTCTTCCTAGTAAACCTAACTAACTTAGTCTTACGAACATTGATCTTTACCTAGTTTTCCACAGTCTACGAACATATCCTGTCAATGTTTGCCTGCAAGTTGATCCCACTGCCTACCACTGAGTATAAAACACAATCTGCAAACAATCTTATTTTGCCCCTAATCCCAATACTCATATAATTTGCCATAATGGTGAACAATACCGGACCGAACACACTTCCCTGTGGCAGCCCTGATGGCACATCGCTGCCCGCAGTCAACTACACCCCTCCTTTCACTCTCTGTCACTGTCCTTGGAGGAAGTCCCCGATCCATTTCATTTTGTTTATTTGTCTCACTATTCCAGTTCTCCTTTGCTTCAAACGGTGACAAGTACTGAGCCTGCAGCATATCAGATTTTTCTCTGTTATTTACCGCAGTTTGTCCATTCATACTTGTCAATGTTGGGATCCCTTCCCCAACTTTCCTTACCTTCTTCAGTTATTAAAAGTGATCAGGAAATGTGAGGAAGAAATATTTAAAATTACAGGCCATAAGTAAACATAATTGTAGGGTAGGTGCACTGGATATGTTAAGCAAGGATATTAAATATCATGGAGCAGATGTACAGAAAATTGTAGGGTAGGATACAATAGTTGGATAGGGGTACAGAAAACTGTAGGGTAGGGTACAATTGGATAGATGTACAGAAAGAAAATTGTAGGGTAGGGCAACTAAAAAATGCAGGGGCAGGGTCGTGGCCGAGGAACAGAAACTTTTAGGATAATCACAAAATTTTGTAAGGTAGTTGCATTTAAAAAAAAATGTGTGACAGAGACACAAAAATCATGGGACAGTGTTAGGTGCACTCAAAACTGTGGGGCAGGGGCATAAAAAGTCATGGAGCAGCGGAGGAATTATAAATTTTAGGACAGAAGCACAATTTGTAGGGCAGAAGCACTGAAAATTGTCATGTAGAGGCACTAAAAATTGTAGGGCAAGGACACTAAAAATCATATCGGACAGTGGCAATAAACACAGTAGGCCAGAAATAGATCATTACATTAACCATTTTTAAGCACACACACTTTTGAGCCCAGCTAGCAAACCCACAAGACTGAGACATTACATTAAATAAATAAATAAGCCACCCCTAATGTTCGTCAGCAGCAGCAGCATTTGTATAGACTTACATTTAATAGACTCTGCCTAACTTCGCCTAATATGAAAATAATTCGTTTGAACATTACTACAAATAATATGCGCAAATACAGTTTTAATATTATTTATACACATTATAACGTCCTCAGTTGTAACAATTTCCGCCCCTTACAATATTATTTATTTCCTAAGATTTATGCTATACAAGTCGCAAGGCCCAACACAAATGTATTTTCCCGCTACGTGTATTAAATTTTTTCGTCTCCGATGATGCCAGTTTATGTAAGAAGTTCTGCCTGACTCATGATTGACATTATTTAGGTCTAAACGAAAGTATTTGTATTTTTTAACGTAATTACGAATATATGTCGGGATGTCAAATGGATTTTTCAATGTTAAACTTTCAAAACAAACATTTGTTTGGAAAATATGCCCAGTATATGCAAACTGACAAAATTAAAGAAAATTGTAGAGAGCAAATGAGGGACTTTCGATGAAATTTACCTTTTATTTAATCCATATTATTTCTTTAATAATAACATTTAAAGTGCTCAGCTAGAAACACAATCATAAATATTGTTATATATTAGGTTCGTGTCTATTAAAAAATACAATTTCACAAAGATTTATCAATTACTATAAAATATTTAGTTAATGTTTATGTGAGTAGTGTTGCCGTCTTGGATTTGCGTTGATGGGCTATATGACCGAAAAGGGAGGCTAACGAAGGCCCGAACATTGCCGAAGTTTCAGCGAGCTGTAACGAAGAACCTCTTAGAATACGAATTTTTCATTCTCGAAGATTTTGTTCGTTTTATAAAGATTCGAAAAGTAACGAATTCGTTATGGAAACGAATAACCTGGAATAAGCCCCCCTGGTCTTCTTCCCAGGTATGGGTGGAGAATCTGGGATGTTCTCGGGCTGTTCTTCATTCTCCTCCAAGTCGCTGAGGGCTGCAAAGCTGTTTCTGCAAGGCACAGGCTCGGACAACTGTGGGCAAACTAAGGGTGGGAATGAATCTCTACACACATTTTTGTTTTTTGTCTTTTTGGATACAAATCTGAACTGGCTTTCAGATACAGAGGGGGGCAGCATTTTTGATGCTGTACAGATCTCTTCAAGGATTTCTCGGATTTCGTCAGTTACCTCTATCAGTTTTGTGGCCAACTTAGAATTCTTTGTTTTGCAAGACATTATTTCACTTTCTTTTTGCGCGACTTCGTTTTGCAGTTGGCTCACCTTTTGTCCCAAAGCCTTTAGCTGCTCGCCAATGTGGCAATGGATGCACTTCCACTCTCCCGCAGGAACACACTCGGGATTCACTCTAGCACAACGAAAAATGAAACCATCGGGAACAAAAATCACAATAAATTCCGTCCTTGACAAATTCCTGGCAATGTTTACAGCTACTAAATTCGAGAAACTGCTTGTGCTTCAGATATTTTGACTTGCCATCAAACAACTTAACTGTACTGTACCTGTTCCTGCTCAAGTGGAATCCAATATGTTTCATCATCGTAAGTGTTTACTCTATAAGGTTTTTCTCGGGGAACAAAAATTTAAATTGTTATTTGACTGAATTAATACAAGCTTGATATTATTTTCTGCCCTCACAAATCGATTAATACAGACAGAATTTGAGCGATGCACTTAGATTAAACAAAAAACACTAGGTACAACAATGAAAATATAAACACACTAAGGATAGAGTTCGGGAATATTTCTAATTTTTACATTAATATGAATTAAAACCTTAAACAAACACTGTTCGGCACTTCAAGTTTGATATGGAATCAAAATATTGAACAGGAAAGCACTTGATTGATAATTTAGTTAACAAAGAGTAATTAAAATCGGGAATGATAAAACCCTCAAACCTGTGTGGCAGCATGTAGTTTTAAGGTTAAGGTAACATATTATACAGGCACATAAGGAATGCAAAGTTGGAAAATCAATGCACGAGAAGAGAAAATATACATACATAAAATATCTGCCAGGAAATTGATATTTACGAACAAAGTTATACTTTAATCATGCACGTTACTAGAAATAAAGTGCATGTACTTTTTAAGGTTATGCCCTACATAAAATTCACATAAGGAACACAAAGTTGGGCATTCAATAATATTAACATATGTGACAACGGAAGAAAACAGCAATAGCAGTATAAAACTAAGTTGTGCAAATATGTTATCTTATTATTTTTATTGTTATATCTTATTTATTTATCTAGTTAGCTTTTCTGCAATTGGTCTGCTGTCCTGTAACAGGGTATCTCTCCCCTTAATTAGCCTTGGCCTCCCATTTCAGTCAGCCTATTACTAGCTAACTCAACATCTCCCTAAATCCCTTCCTTACAACCACATGTTTCTTTCATTCCACCCTTTCACAGTTCTGTTACAACAGTGTTTCCTTTCTCTCCTTTCTCTTTACAACCCTCTGAAGCTTCCATTCTTGACCCTCTCTTCCTCAATAAAGTTCTGCTTGAACCTTGTTTCCCAGTTGTGCCTACACTCTTATACCTCTCACCACCTTGAACATTCTTACTAATCTCTTCGCCTTCTTCCTCTCCTGCAGTGTGCCCCATTTCAGTGTCTTCACCATTACTGATGGTCTGTATCCTTCCTCTCCCTCCTTCCCCTCGTATTTCTTGTCCACTAACTATTAAGAATAAATCTAACTGTATTTATGCCCACCCTCTTCAACTCCACTCCCAAGTATGGGTCCCAGATTGCCACAGCATACATACTATAGGCCTAGTTCTTTATCTCCTTATTTATGTACTGTAGTATCCTTTTTTTCTTATCCTGACTCCAAAAATTAAAGTACATAATCAGTCAACAATAAAAAGGCACTTCATCTGATACCCAATATATTTTAGGACATTAAAGAATTCAGAAGTGTCTAATGTACAAGCAACAGGTACTTACCTAAAGGGAAGATTATAGATGAACTTACAATTGTTGTCATTTTTAAGTAACCAGTTCAAATTGTACAATGCAAGATGATCTCACACCAGTAGTAGAAGTCGAAACCAGAAATACTAATGCTAGACTTAAAATCACCCGTAATTGCGCATTGCACTGAAAGTACTACAAATGCCTATCGACCTAAGTTACTTCAGATAATTGCTGCAAACAAAGCAGTGACCACATATCTGTATAGCCCAGAAAATACACAATATTTTTATATATTTTTATTTTATCACATAGCTAAGGTGTATAGATGTATGGTAGCTGCTAATTTTTGAAGCAATAAATATATGTAATGATAACATTTTTTAAGTTGTGTGAAGTGCAAAACTTAAACCAAACCTTTGCTCCTAAACTACGGGGTGTCTGGCCAGTGTTATACTCCTGGTATTACAGTCAGACCTGATGAGAGGGTGTTGTGTCCATTGTTGCAACTGCGCTCACCAGGGCCTTGTATGGGGCGGGGGGGGAGACACTGGAGCTCCTTGAGACACTACGCTTTGATTATTATATTTCAACACTTTGTGTGCTTATATTTTACTACAGCATATGTTTATAACATGTAATCACAACATTCAATGGCTCATAACCTTGGAAAAATTAAAGGCCTCCTTCTTCGAATTGTTGAAACATGGAATTGTAGGGGCCCGAGGTCACCGTGTCAATGGGGTCCGAGCAGACTCTTCACAGGCCTGGTTACAGTGGCAGACCTATTCATATTTTAGATCCTTTGAATAAAATGGGTTGGTGGAATGGAGGCTGTAAGGAAAAATCAGTCAAATAGGAAGAAGAATTTAAAAACAAAAACATTCCTGACATATATGTATTATTTTAAAATATCACATTAACATGCACATTTTATGCAAGTACACACTCACACCTGCTGAAATCAGAGCTCCTCCTGCCTCAGAAGCAGATTTGCACCCCTGGAGCTGGTTTACTGTAAATTTTTTGGTCATAATTAGATGATTTACAACATAATTGTCAGAATATAAAGCTAGTGAGGAAGCACTATAAATGTAATTAGTATTGTCAGCTTTAATGAGTACTTTTCAAAAGAGTGTTACAAGAAGAATAAATGGAAAAAAATTTGTGCCTTATCAGTGTAACGAAATTTACATAGAAAGTTAATTACGTACATTGATACATTTTTTTCATTAATAAGTAGGCCTATTAGAAAGATACATGTCACTTGAAGTGGGGAGTAAGGGAAACTTCAAAAGTGCTTGCTTTATTGACAGGATCAAATAAATTAATTGTAAAGTGTTGTTGCACATTAAATTAAAATTATAGTGCATTATATCATATTCCTATTGTTTATGCAGACAGTATTCCAAAGACAACCTGTAGAATAAAACCATTTGTCACTTATCGTTTATGTAATCAGTATAATATATCATACAGCCTGCAGAATAAACATTTTTAACACTTATTATTATGCAGACAGTATTCCACAGACAAACTGTAGAATAAAAGCTTTACTCACGTATCGTTTATGCAGATAGTATTGTAATGCAGGTAATTTAAGAAGCCGAGTTTGGCAAATCTGGGAGATGTATGTGAAGCGGAAGTGAGATGTGAGTTGTTGTTGTACGATGTTGGCGAATAAAGAATGTTGTGATATAAAGTAGTGGTTACCAATCAATCTTCATCCTGTTCATTATGAAGAGTAATCGTGGTATTCTTCGGAAATATAGTCAAGCAATATAGTGGTGACAGAGAGATATAACATGGCGCAGTCGGGAAAAGAACGAGCTGAAAATCGACACCAGTTGACGAGCCATGAGGTCCACACATTAAGATGGCACATTGCAGTGCGGGAAGAAATGAAGAGAAGCAGGTAACTCCACGGAGAAAAGAGAACAAAAGGAATATGAATAACTTAAAACAGCCGGGACCGCTACTGTTTACCGGCAATGTGGCTGAGAACTACCGCAAGTTTAAACAAAAATATGAGTTGTATATGCTTGCGTCGGGAGATGTGAAACAATCGCAAGAGATTCAAACAGCAATACTGTTGACGATAGTCGGAGAAGAGGGTTTAGAAATTTTTAATACATTTGATCTCAGCACAGACGAAAAAAAAAACAGCAGAAAGTGTCACAAGCATTAGAAGAATATTGCACACCACAAACAAATATAAGTGTAGAACACCACATATTTTTTTCAAGAGCCCAGAAATAGGGAGAAACTATAGATAGCTATGTAACAGAGTTACGGAAATTGTCCCAGAGCTGTGAATTTGTGAAATGCGAGATGGGTTAGTAACAGACAGAATAAGTGGATTACAGGACAGCGAGGTCAGAACGAAACTCTTAAATACGGACATGTTAACCCTGGTAAAGTGTTTGCAAATTTGTAAAATACTGAACTTACTAAAATGCAACTGAAGGCAGTAGGTGACGAGGTGACAGGTGTAAACACAGTAGGTAATGGTTAGAAACGTCAGGATGACAAGAAAGCAACAGTGCAACATCAAGAGAAGAAGAAATGGGAGAAAGAGGGCACACAGAAAAAACGACACTGGCAACAGGGCGCTCGAACACAGCGAGAGAGACCTCCACAACACTGGCAGCAAGACTCGAGGACACAAGCAGGGTCACCATGGCAAGAGTGCCAGAGAGGACCGCAGAAAGAAGACAACAATAAGCAGTGTACCAGGTGTGCTAAAAGCCATAATCCAAAGGTATGTCCAACCTATAATCAAACTTGTATGAAGTGTTCCAAAGTTGGTCATTATGCAAGGTGTTGTAGGATCAAAGTAAGATATGTTCATCAAATACACTATCCTGCAGAGGAAGTGAATACAAATCATAAACTCATGAAATACAGTGTTTTGTGTAGAACTGTAAACTCAACCAGGGTTGAGGATCAAAGGAGTGCTTTAGCGAATGTTCCCACTGAAAATCTGTTCATGTTAGGAAAAATAAATGAGATATCAGCTAATGTTAGGTCAGACTGGGTAGAGAAAGTAATGATTAAGGGTAAATGTGTTACATTTAAGTTGGACACTGGGGCTCAAGAAAATATAATGAACAGATCAGATGCGGAGAGGTTAGGATTGAATATTATCCCCTCCACAACTAAGTTGTGGAATTATAGTGGGTTACCTATGCCTGTAAGAGAGAAGTGTTTTTGTAAGTGCACATTTATAGGAGGAAAAATAGGAGTAGTAGAGTTTCAAGTGGTACAGGAAGGTAAGAATACACCTTCAGTCTTGGGCTTACCAACAGTTGAAATGTATGAGTTAGTTAAGAGGGTAGAAATATTAAATGGAACACAAAACAATAACATGGACGAAGACTGCTCCAGAGCAGAGGTTACGAAATTAATGAGGGATTTCAAAGATTTATTTGAGGGTATCGGAGAGCTCAGCTACACACACAGCATAACTCTGAAAGAGGGTACACAACCACAAGTATCTAAAACAAAGAAAACACCATTTCATCTTATTGAGCCCCTGAGGGATGAATTAGATAAGTTGAAAAAATGTGGAATTGTAAAACCGGTTGAGGAACCAACACCATGGATGAGTTCACTAGTAATAGTCAGAAAACCAGATAATAGCATCACAATATGTTAAGATCCTCATAATTTAAGTAAAGGAATACAGAGGGAATATTACCCACTGCTAACCATTGACGAATTAGTGTCTCGGATGAAGGGTGCCAAGTTTTTCACAACATTAGATGCATTTAGGGGATTCTGGCAAGTAAAGCTGGATGAGACAAGATAGATGCTAACTACATTCAGTACCATTTTTGGCAGATACATGTTCACTCGAATGCCCTATGGACTGTGCTCTGCTCCAGAAGTCTTTCATAAATGTTTCTCATAGATCTTTCTGACATTCCTGGGGTAACCCATACATAAATGATTTAATAATATGTGGTCACAACCAGGTAGAACATGATAATCGGTTACATCAGGTATTACAGAGAGCTAGAGAGCATGGTGTGAAATTCAACAAAGCAAAAAGCAATTATAAGTGTTAGTGAGGTTAAATATGTGGGACGCAAACTGGGTCCACAAGGCATAAGCCCAGATGACGACAAAATAAAGTCAATAGCAGAGATGCCTAAACCTGCCAACAGAAAAGAATTGCTCACATTTTTAAGCATGATAACATACATTTCAAAATTCATACCACAAGGTGCAGAGATATGCTATCCGCTCAGGGTAACTAAGAAAGGTGCAGTTTGGCAGTGGTCAGACAAACATGACTAAGCTTTTAGTGATATAAAAGAAATCTTAATTAGTAAACCAGTCCTACAGTACTTCTGTCATCGTACTGCAGGAGCCCAAACATCTACACACGACAAGGCTGTGCACTTGGGGCCCGCTTCCCGGCACGCGCAATGGCGCCGACGTACAATAGCCGGCCACCAGGACAGTTCAGTTGTCGTACGAGTCGAAGTTACCCGGTGAGTGGAATCCACCCCGCAGTGCGGCAGAGTAGTATCCAGCGACAACTCCTCCCCCCTCACCAGCACCGCTACGTCTATGAGCGGTCATGCGGCAGTGATGTCACAAACGACAGGCCAAACTAGCCAGTTGAGCGTTTAAATATTATATAAGAATAGACATGAACAGAATTCCGCATGCATAATAAACATAATAATTATTCTCAGTGATTTGTAATGTATGTCTTGCTATATTTTAAGAAGGTGGTTGCTGAGCATTAGTTGCTAAGTAGTGTGTAACCCCCGGTTTTCCAGTTGCCATGACAGTGAACCTCCAGACATTGACCAGTGCGGACGTGTGTGTGGCGTGCTTGTTCCCGCGGGGCTGAACTACAACTTTGCATCAACTGGCTTCGATAGTGCTGTAGGTCTTTTCTTTAATTTTACTGGAACATCTTTTATTTAATCATCTCATGCCCCTGCAGGGAGAATAAAATTAACATCCTGAATTGTGCAAGTGTTAGTCTGCGATTCTCGCACGTGGGCCAGATGCTTTAACGTAACATTTAAGGGACGGGCCTTCTCCCGCAATCAACGTAAAACTAGAATAGTGCTAGTAACTGTGAACGCTGTCACCTAGCGCAACCACGAGAGCCACGTGCACGGAAAGAGACTTGCGCCTTTTCCTCACGCACTCGAGCCGGAGCATATCACTCCACCCTTGTAGCTCCCTGCTAGAATATCGTAGTCTGCTCAGCAACCGTGTGTGTAATAACTTGTGCTGGCATAATAAACAAGTTACCCCAACCTGATGCCCCGAGAGTTGCCTACATCATTTTAAGTAATATCCTATGTTCCTACTCCGCTAACATATCAGAGTCAATAGAGTAAGTACTTAAACATTTTCAGTTATCACCAACACCATTTGTTTTCCCCTTTATTTCATCGCCGCCTCGTCTAGGGACCGCCACGAAGGTCACATGCCCCGTCTCATGCTCTACTGACCTGGGCCGGTTCATGTCCAGGTGGCGCCCATCCACCACCCATGACACGTAATAATGAAGAACTACACACTCCTAGACAGGCACACAGCAACATATGGCGCCCAATGCTTTGGCGGAGTAAATTCATTAAGTTGCGGGCCAATCAGGCAACGAACGACCGCCAGATCAGGAATTCTAACGGACAGTAATGTATTTAAGTGAGCAAGGAACAGTTGTGTATAACATAGGCAGACAGAGCGGGCAGGAAGTGTGGAGAGTGAGATACGATGCCGACAGCATGCAGGGAGACGAGCAGGCACACGCGGGAACCCCACTCCCCCTGGCTCATACCCTCGCGCCGAGTGGAGATAATGAGAACGGCCGGCCACGCACAACTTCAGCACGGAGTGCAAGCAAGAGCAGACTAACTCCACGGCCAGCATGTTTAACGCGCAGGAAGTAGTGTGTGCGCGGTGCGAGCTACCAAGACTGGACACGGTGAAACCGAAGGACTGGTTTGTTAGCTTTATGTGCGGGTGCCAATGGCCAGACACTATGTCGATGCCAACTCGCCCATGGCGGGAACACCGCGAGAGGAAACCAGAGTGGGTAGGGCGCACACACTGCGATGCCCAGAACTGTCCTGGATGATGGGATATGAGATCGCGACGTGTGTGACGTGTGCTACTGTGAGACACAGACAGTGCGCCGAGGTAGTAGAATTACGAACATTTGGATGTGTTTTCGCGTGCAGCCCGTGTGCTGATCGGCAGAACGCACCGCGTGACCGAACCTCGCCAGGCACGTCAACCCACACCGGCGCCAGAGACCTGACCAATCGCGCAGCTAAATCCGTGCGACTGCACCGAGAGACATCGTGCACACCGGCCGATGGCGTGAGCATACATACCGCAAGCGGTGGCGCATAAGAGCACTCGGATAACGAAGCCACAGGAAGTGACAGACAGTGGCACTTAGTGTCTGGACTACGTGTGGATGTGCCGCCAAAACACATGTCTTTGCCAGAGTACTCAGGCAGTAATGTCGAGGTCCTGGCGCAGTTTGTGGGCAAGTGTGCGACAAGACTGCGCCAGTACCACGTACCGGAGGAGGAATGGGCAGAGAGGGTAGTGGCGCAACTCTGCAGGTAGGCGTGCGAGTGGTGGAACTTGTGGAAGAGTGTTGACGCGACGTGGGAAGAGTTCACGACGAGCCTAGGAGAGCGCTTCTCAGAAGCTGAAGCCAGGGCCGACTGCCTAGCGAGAGGGAGAGCCAGTAGAGTGTTTCATAGCCAAGTGAATCCAGATGCGCCACTAGCCAAAGCGCTACCAGACATCACATGGCGAACCAACGAGATAATCCAACCATTTCTCAGCCTGGTTCCAGGCGAATCAGTAGAGAGGTATGTTCGCCGAGCCAACACGGCGGAGAGAGGCCTCAAACACCTGTTCAGCCTGAGACGAGACAAGGAGACCAGTACAGAAGCCGACCTGGGGACGGACTGACGACGGAGCCAGCATGAATAGAGGGCCGACAAGGCGAGACCGGCAAGAACGTACAAAGGCCAGCCCTGACAGAAGGCCCGGCACAACCTACGAACTGGCGGAGAAGAGGGGAGAGACCACCACTGCAATGCCATACCTGCCCAATACCAACCCTGCATTGGCACGAGGACTGCCCGGTACGTAACCCGAACCGCCAGCTGGCGGGAAACGAGTAAGTGGGGGTGCCCGACCTGACATCGTACTCCCCGAAGTCACGAATATCCCGTCGGATACGAACATCTGCCACCAGGCCAACCTTGACAGAGCCAGCACCAGGGATCAGCTGATGAGGATCGCCGTGGAAGTGAACAGCAGGAGCGTCATGGCGCTCGTAGACACCGCAGCCAGCCACACCTTCATCCAGCCTGGCCTGGCGCACGTCGGTCGCACCCAGAACGACCCAGCCATCCTGCAGCTGGCCACCCACAACGACACAGGGCGAAACTTGGGCACAACAGACGTCACCATCCGCATGCAGGACCAGGTCTCGACCACGACAGCGGTGGTGGTGAGCGGCTTGTGTGAGGAATGTTCACTGCTACATGGAAGCTATATCTGCATGTAAGCACGAGGGTGTGCAGACAGCTTTTGACGTTCAAGTGGCAGTGAGGATGGTGTTACAAATTTTCTGATTGGCTTGTGTAAGTAGGAGAGGGGATGCAGTTGCGCCGTGCCAAAATAGGTTCCGCCCTTGCGTCTTGCGTTTTTTCAGTATATTTAATTCCAACTACGACTCGAGGTGCAGGTGTAGAGCAGATTTCCTTGCGTTGTGCTGCGTCGGTGCAAAACGCAAGTGGTGATATTTAATCGGCCCCCAGTGGTGAAGCCCAATTGAACGTGGTATTTAGACTCTAGATAAAATGGCAGACTCTTATATCCGGTCGAGAGACGAGAGCGATGATACTAATTTAAACATTATTACAGTATAATATATTACAATAATTATTGGCATTTTTTCCTGTGTTTAGCGGGAATATAGTGGAGCTATAAAGTAACGGATTTTATGCGAACATAACGACAGATTTTTAACATAATGTTGGCCACACTGCTGTTCGCCATGTTTTCTGGGGTTAAAACCCCCGCTCAATTAGACTTCAGTTTGGAAGCGTTTCCGTCCCTCTATGTTTACTATACAGCTCATTGCATTGTACGTCATATTATATAAATTTTTATTTTGAAAAAAAAAAAGACAAGACATTACAAATATTGTTCTTGAACAGAGTAACATAAAAGAAATTAACACAACCAGCTTTATACCTTACTTCTCCATCAGAAAGTTTTTATATCCGTTAGCGAGCGACATGACCATGACTTTAGGTATGTTAATATTGTCCAAAAGGATTTACAAACATGGCTGAAAAGTGGAAATAGACAGAACATAAAAATTGACGAAAATGTGGCAGTATTATGGAAATTTAATGGAAACCATTTTGTAAGCACACCATTTCACTGTACGCTATAAATTTTAAAATAAGCGTAGTTATGACATTTTTCATAACAATAAGGCTATGTGTATTCGTAAATTACTGTCATTAAGGAGGCCGCCTAACTCACACTTCAAAAGAGTTGCAGTGCGTTCGTAAACAGGTTTTTTCTACGAAACAATTGCACGTGTATCTATTGTGCCAACGTACAAAAAGAAAACAAATTTCACACAAGGTCGGCACATCATTGTGAAGACGCTATGCTCATTAAAAACACACATTATTAAGCCCTCGAACATGGCTAAAATAGAACTTTTTGGACTGCCATACTTCAAAATGTACTAATCGGATGTATACGAGACTCTTATTCCAACCTACACAGAACTTTGCTACAGACCTCTGCACCAATAAAACTATACAGTCACCGCTTAATGTCCCATAAAAAACAGGTCTGTGGGAATGCTATTTCAGAGTTTGGCTCGTTGAGACGATGCGGCATTTGATGCGCATTTCAAGGTCACCCTTATGTCTCTGTCGTTTCTGAGCTTCTGATGCGTCGGTAGACAGTTAGTTGGACCTGGCGCATGAGCTCCTCTGTAGTGTGGTACGAAAAGTGGTTTTTTATGTAGTATAACTAGGGACCCTTGTTTTTCGCGAAAAGAATTTTGCCCCAGTTTGTTTCAGTGTCTTATGTAGACATCTGCGATTCTGCTTTATGGTTATTGGCAGCGTGTCTATGTGAAGAACCATATCTCATTTGACTGTGCCAATTACAATAATGTATCTTCAACACCACACATCCATGATTTGCTTGTAGGATCCCAAGACTCGTGGGAGTTAAAATATCCAATCACTGACCACGAAGCAGAACTGCAGATGTCCACGTAAGACACCGAAACAAAGTGGGGCAAAATTGTTTCCATGAATAACAGTGGTCCCTATGTATAACTACTAAAAGCATTTCTACTACCTTTTGTATGCGAAAAGAAGACACACATCAATCTGTCTCTGTTGTTTTAAAAATACTGCCCGCATATGAAATAAAACACGATTGCTAGTTCCTCAAAAGTTGTAAAAATTACCTTTTTTTACATTTATGTAACTAGAAATATACCAGCCGTAATCTTAAAACAGAGCGATAGATACTTGCGTCTGAGTTAAACACATGCTTTCCGCAAATTAAACGGTAGGGTTATTGCTTAAATTTCCATTGAAAAACACTTTCTAAGAAAACAATGCATGCTAGTTTAGTACTCTGCGCTTAGAGGCGAAGCGACGTTTAACGCACACATTGGAGTCAACTAATTATCTTCCCATTTCCGTACCTCAAACGAAAATTAAAAAAAAAAACTAAGGTCCAAGTAACTATTAACGGACCAAATATTATCAAACTCAGTACTCTTGGTGACATGGTCAACATAATATTTATTATTTAGTTTTAACATATTAATTGTATAATGTTATGTAATGATGGTTGATGTCAGTTGCTTCATGCAAGTGTTGTGTAATTTTATGATAAAGCGCAGGTAACATCAGACTGTAAAAACTGCTGGTAAGTGAGTGAGTGGACAGTTATGTTTTGTTATCAGTATGGCGGGCGGAATTAACTGCTAGCTGGCGTATCTAGACACTGAAAGGAAATGCCGACCTGAAGAGTTAATGACATTTCAATTACTTGTTTTGTGTCTCCAAAACAAGATTTTCGTACTGGAAACAAAAATGTTTGGTAGCTTCTCACACTCAGTAATCCATTTTCTCTCCTTTGTAGACAGCATTGTCTTTATCTATTATGCAGTCACACCCTTATTTCGTTTAAGAGATAACATACCATTATTATTTGTAGTTACATCATTAGGCCTAATTTTTTAGTAATTCAGTGACATACTCAAGTATTATAAATGTGTAATGCTTGTACCGGTACTCATTTAAGCATGAATAAAGAATATCATGTTTATTGTCTACTAGTGTGTGTTAAATGCCTCTATTTTTATGTTTAGTTTTGTGTACTCTTGCACTGAAATATTATTGATAACAGTACTCCAATAGGATGTGAGTTTCGTTTCAAATATTACCTTGAAATTATTAGTGATAATTTTATAATAGTTTTGTGTAGTGGTTAGTGAAAGTATGTAGTAATTTTATACAGTGTCATTAATACATTGAATTCTAAAGTACATAATGCGATAATGTTCGCCGAAAGATCATAACTTTGCGGGGGAGGACTAGTTGTAATTGTTGAGGAATTCCGGACCCACCAAACAAAGCGGGAAATCGGAGAGAAGCCCTTTCCCTTTATGGGAAAATTTGGGGCTTCAAGGCAAAATATGGTGCTCTTTAAGCATTTTTCATACCTAAAGATCCTGTCTATATAGCTGGATGAAATTATGATTGTTTAGAAAAAAATGGTATCAGTGAACATTTTTGGAAAAACGCAGTTATATTACCTGCTTGAACCACGTCCCACAGCAAATCAGTTTTTATATACCAGGAGATACCTGAATATTGCATGATGCAGTTTTAAAAATATTTGGTACCTGTACGCAAACGTAAATTACTAATGAAATAATTTAAATTACTTGACACGGCGGAAAGTGTGAGAAGGTGGGAATTATATTGTTTGGGCGCAGGGTAGGTCAGTGGCGTTGTTAGAAACATAGTAAAGGGAAACAAATTGTATCGTACTTGGCATGAGATCTTATCTGTCTGGGGTCGTGTGGCCGATGGCCCATGTGACGGCGTGCTGGCGTAGCACTGTTCTCTGGAGTGATGATCTGTGGTCGTGATGATGATGCTGGAATCTTGATTAGATGATTGATGTAGTCCGGAGCTGGAACTGACTAGGTAACACACTCGCACCGAAATGATAACACTTGAGTTGAACTGAATATAATACCGATTTATTTTGTGTATTAAAGACGGATCGGGATGCTAACGAAAACAGTCGGCCTGGCCATTTACTACCCGGCCAGTGGGTGGCACAGCTAAATAAAAAAACAGCTTGTCGTCCATTAAAGTCATTATTTAGTAAAGCCCCTCAGGCGAAGAGTCGATAGGGGTGGGGTAGGCTCTGGGTCCAAAGCAATAGAAACATTCCGGTAGTTAAGTAACTATTGATATGCTAATGACTGGTGATACAAAGTTGATGGGACCCGGAGTGTCGCGCTCGGACATCCGTACCCCTTCGCACCTCGATGTCGACTACCGACCTTCACTTCCGCTTACACAGGTATCCACACGGACTCGGTACAACCGGAAGTGAATACCATGTATCCCCTTAGTACTCAAACAATCCAGAACAATTTCAAAGATAAATATACAATAGTTACAATATGAAATACTGAATACCAGTCTTAGATTTTGAATGAATAGATGTGCATCTCTGCTCATGTTGTGTGCACGCCTGATAGGTTGCAGCTTAGTGTGATGCATCAACAAATAATAAAAGAAAATACACAATGAAATAATCCTGTCCCAAAACAAAAATACAGGAACACAAAATAAAACAATACGACACTGCCACTCTCCCTTCAAAGGTTATTACACATAAATACTTGGCGCACTATTGGGTTGGCCGCTATCCCTTTGATGCAGCGCCGGTGCATCGCTGTAGGGCAGTAGGGTGCATGGACACGGCACACAGATGGGCTACACGTGTGCGTGCTTGGCATGTATCAAATGCCTCCCCCTCTGGAGGCCGCCTGTGCGTCGTGCATTGTCTCCTTGGCTGTGTTGTGGACCCATCGCTGTCGGCAATGGTGCTGCAGGTACTGGTGTCCTGGTGGGGAAATGTCCTGGGTTGATCTGCAAGCAACATGCTTACCTGTGCGTTTAGGCGCAGCAGCAGACACACAGGTGGAGCATGCATGTGGCGGTGCACATCGTCCCTTGGAGCGGCAGGTCAGCTGCTGTCCTTCATCGCTGCTCTCGTCTCCTCCCTGCGTGACATTACGGAGTTGTCGGTAGTATGCCTGCCAATCACGTGCCAGGCAAGCAGTAGGGACAGGAGACGGCAGAGGTGCCGAGGCTGTGTCCGGTTCTGAAGGTGTACTCTGTATGTCATCTTCTAACTCTGCCGGTTGCTCGTCGACGAGGTTCCGCAATGACGTTTGCAATGACACTGTCACGACCAGGTCGTTGTGTTGCATCTCGTGGTCTTCTTGGGTCGGTGAGGCTGCTGATGATGACGAAACAGGCCCTTGTGCTGAGAGGCGGGCACTATCATGTTCAACAGCAGTGGCACTGGCTGGTGTAGATGCTGCTGGTGTAGGCCCCGATGTCATGGGCAGCTGTGGTATGATTGGATAGGGGTGTTCTTCGGATGTTGTTTCGAATTCAGGCGCTCGAGGCATCTGAACATTCGGCTTTGATGTGTCGAAAACTCTTCTCAAAGTTTCCTCATTGTGTGGTTGAGATCGGTAGACACTGCTGTGTTGTGAGTGGGCTCATCGCCCAACTGAGGTGGCTGGTGGTCCGATGTCAGAACGTTGGCAACGTCGTTGTCCGCTAGCCGTAAGTCGTCACGGTGAACAGCGACTCGTCGACATTGGTTTAAGTGCACGAGATATGTTGTCTGTTCAAGTCTTTTCAATACAGGGTGGGGCCCCGACCCATTTTTCTGCAAGTCCGGCGCAGAAGTCCTTCTTGCTTGCAGACTGTAGATGAGCACGCACATAAACCTTCTGTCCTGGTTGTATTGGTTTAGGTGGGCGAGAAGTCGTTGGTACCCACTTCTGGATGTATCGCAGTTGGTGCTCGCGCACTTCGCACCTCCCTGCTGTGCGACGCTCACATCGCTCACCACTGTACTCGGGTCCGCTTCTGTTATTAGCCTGGGAGCACTGAAACTCACCTGGCACTGGTAAGTTGTAACTAAGCAGAACTTCAGTGAGTGACTTCCCAGTAGCTGCATTGACCCGACGTCTTAGCATGAAGAGGGCAGCGGGCAGTTGTTCAGCCCAACCCCGGTGGTCTTCCCCAACTCGGAGGCGCAACTGAGTCTTGATGTCTTGGTTACGCCTCTCGGTGGGATTGGCACGAGCATGGTACACTGCTGTTTTGACAGGCGATACTCCCCATGTCGTGCAAGCATCACACCACTTACGGCCAGTAAACTGTGTTCCATTATCTTTCAATAGATACTTTGGATAACCCCAATGTGGAAAGTACTCAGTGTTCAATGTCTTGATTATAATGTTCGCACTGGCACTAGAGATGGCATACGCTTCTGTCCAACATGATAGCAGGTCGGTTACAACCAAAACAAATCTCTTGCAGTTAGGTGTTCGTGGGTATGGACGCATTAGATCCAATGCGACTGTCTCGAATGGTTCCGTGGGAACTCATGGTTGTTGTTCGGTGCCGTCGGTACGACAGGACTTAAAGCAGTTGCACCGCACACACTTGCGTACGTATTCCCGCACATCATGTGCAATGCCTTGCCAGTAGAAAGTGTCACGGATGTTTTTAAGAGTCTGTTACACACCTGGGTGGCCGGCGATGGTTCCATCGTGAGTATAACGTAGCACATAAATGCGTACACTACTCGGCACAAACAAGGTCCACCGGTCCTGATATTAAGGCGAACAACACTCGAACGGCCGTTAATCACTCTTCAGTGCTCTTGGACCCCGGCGGCGCAGCGCTCACGGTACTTTTGCGATATTGGACATTGAGCTTGTGCATGTACAACATGATCGTACAGGGCATGCAAGGGAGGTTCGTTGTCGACAATAACCTAGGTTTAGGTTGATGTTCCTCGTGCTTGCGGGTGAATTTGGTGGTAATATGTCCTCCCACTCTGCTTTTTCAATATCGATTTCGCCTGAATATGGCGATATCGACAGCACGTCAGGTAGCTGGTTGACCTTGCCAGGAACATGCTCGACGTGGAAATCATATGCCTGCAGTAGAAGGGACCACCAGGCAAGCTTGCTACGGGCCTCTCGCATGGTATGTAGCCCCCTAAGGCATCGGTTGTTTGTCCTCAGTGTGAAACGGTGGTACTCCATTTATGAGCGGTACCTCTTCATGGCCCAAACGACCGCAAGACATTCTCTCTCGTTGACGTCATATCGCTGTTCTGTCGGACCAAACTTTGCACTGGCATAGTCAAAGATATGCTACGTGTTGTCATCGTCGAGCTGGTACAACACCACACCTAGGCCTTCCTGACTTGCGTCTGTCTGTAAAATGAGGTTCTTTGGGGGGTCATACCTCGCTAGGGTAGGGCACTTTATGAATCTGCATTTGATTTCTTGGAATGCCTTTTCTGCTTCGGCTGACCAACGGTATTGTCTCTGTGCCGACAACAATGACGTCAAGGGTGCAGTCAAAATCGCGAACTCTTCTACATACTACCTGAGCCAGTTGATTAGCATGAAAAATTTCCTCAGCTGTTTTCTCATACGGGACTGTGGAAACTCATGGATGATACGCAGATGTTCAGGGTTGGGGCGGTTACCCTCAGCGTCGACGATGTGACCCAGTAACTCCACCGATGACATCCGTAGGTGACATTTGGGAACGGTTGCCGTTAGTCCGTTGACAGCCAATCGCTCTAAGACTAGAGACAGATGATGCAGGTGGTCCTCCCACGTGTCTGACCACACTATCATGTCATCAAGGTAGGCAAGCATGAACTCACCACTGAGGCCATCCAGTACGCGCACCATCATGTTCTGAATGGTGGATGGAGCACTCTTTAGTCCAAATGGCATGGCGCAAAACTGGTATCGGCCACCATCAGGCGCCGTGAACGCTGTTTTGTGATGATCGGTGGGTTTGACGGGTATCTGCCAATATCTGCTTCTCAGGTCGAGCGTTGACATGATCTTTGCGGTGCCCAAGATTGCTAGGGCATCTCTGATGTTTGTGTACGGTGGTGCTGCAGATTCAGTAACATGATTGAGAGCTCGGAATTCCACACAGAAATGCCACGTCCCGTATTTCTTCGGTGCTAGTGTTATTGCAGCATTGTAGCAGCTCTCTGATGGTTCAATGACGCAGTTGTGTAGCATCTCTTTCACCTGCAGTTTGATGATCTTTGCTTGATGGGGAAAATGACTGCGGGGTGGTTCATAAATGATTTTGTCTTGTACCAACTTAATGGCATGTTCGGCGATTGTGGTATGCCATAGCATGTATTAACTGTGAACACATCCCGTCGCTCATCCAAAATGCGCTGGAAGGCCTCGGCGAATTCTGGCGGCACCTCGTAGTCGAACACTGCCAACGGTATGGATGGTGTGGTGTCGCTCAGACATGGGTGTAGTGCATACGCAGTTCGACGCTTCATGAGCCCAAAGTGAATTCGTTGTGCTGCTGGCTCCACTATTGTGGAATTCCTAGAATCACCAGTTCACAAAGGTCACTTTACACAATCGCTGACGTCACAGTTTCTAAGTCCCGAATTCCGACAGTGATGTCGGCTACACCAGAAGGTTGGCACTCCTGATTTACTGTAGCTAATTTAATTATCGGCTTACATGTGTGAATTACACTGTTTTTCAAAAAACGTGGATGGCAAAAATTATGACTGGTTGCTGTATCAATTAAAGCTAAACATGGCACATTGTTTACGTGAACAGGTATCCTAATACACTGATTCTGAGAGCTACTGATCTGCTGAAATAGTTTTTTGTGGTGTTAAATTGGGAATGTTCACACTGACTGAGGGAACAGGAACGTCCGACTTCTGCTCCCCAGCTACTAGTTTCCCGCCTGCGTATCCTTGAGCACGGTGTCGCGGTTGTCCGATGTTCGACGAGGACAGTACTTATTCCAGTGAAACTGGTCGGGACAGTTCCAGCATGGCTTGCACGGTGGCTGGCTGTAGTCCGGATTCGTGCGTGTGGCACGTCGTGGTGTCTCACTGGGTCCTGGAGTAAATTGACTGGTCATTTTCTGTGTTGTTTTACTCTGAGCAGGTGCCTGTCCCTTAGTAGAGTTTGTGTTCCTGTGGTCGCGAAAGCGCGGCGCAGCTGGCGGTGTACTTCGTGTCGTGGGCGGCGAGTTGCTTTCCAGTATTGCCGCTGCCTTCAAGAACCCGTCTACCCCACTGTTAACTAGCGGGAAGAGGGCCTGGCAGAACTGGGGTAGTGAAGTCTCGGCAGCCACTAGCAGTACCTCGTCCTCCGAAAGGTGAGGTTGATGTCTCTGCACCAGGTGTACCTTTCTGGAGAGAAAGGCGGTGAGCGACTCCCTTCACGCTGCTCCTCGATCACAAGTCGACTCTGGACCTGCAACGAGTGGTAGGCATCACTGAACCTCCTTTGAAAAGCGGTGTCAAATTCCACCCACATCATTCCATATCGCTTCACAGACCTCCACCATGAGCTCGCCTGTCCCTGAAGTTGTTGTCCGATGCACTGTGGCCATTCAGCTGGATCAACACTGTATCACTGGAGCCGGGATGTAACCTCATCACTAAACTCCCTCGGGTCCTAATGGCTGAGTCCTGCAAAGTTGGGAGAACTTGGAATTTCATTGGGGTCTTCTGAACAACCAGGTATGGCGGTAACATCTGCGAGGGCATATAGTTAAGGCGTGACAGGTGGTGTCATGAATACCTGCGTGTTTTGAGGAGGTTGGACTACATTGATGGTGGTCATCGGGTAAGGTGTGGCTGGTTGGACACACCTGGTGAGTTGTGACTATTGAAGGTGCTGTGATACATGCGCGATGAGCGGCTTCCTATTCACCACCTGCCTTGCGGGATCGCAGGTCCAGCACAAGTAGTGTTGCCCCCGGATGGTCTGACGCAGTGGCAGAGGCAAGCAATCTGGGTGAGCCATAATCTGGCACGATCGACATGTGACCACCTCACCAGAAGTGAGACACAATGGTTGTTGACAAATCTCTGGCAATGCTAGTCTGACAGGCACTGTTGTCTCCCGAGCAAATTCAGGTTTCACTGTCTCTTGTGGTGTGCACTGGTGACACACATTCTGACCGGTGTGAACTTCTGTCAGCTCCTTTGGCGACAAGCAGCGGTCGTGGTTAACACTAGCACAAAGTTTACACATAGTACGGGGGGGGGGTCCATTGTTAAAGCACTATAAGCTGTCACATTTAGATGTTATGGTGTTACCAAAGTCTGGTATGGCATGTATCTGCAATATCGCATTGCACACCTTGTGCACTTCCGCACTCGCGTTGTCGAACGCGACTTGCGCGGGTGCGGCACGGTAGTCGCGGCTGGTCTGAACTGTTCGGACACATGCCATTTATACTCTGTTTTATTGCACTGATGGGGTACTGAATTTTGCTGAGAACACATCTGTCCACACGCACAGCACACGTGATCCGGGAAGTCCATACAATGTCGCTCGCTCATGTTGACAATCCTTATCAGCTGTGCGGCGCAAAGGTAGGTCACGTCACAGGCACGATGCAGCAACTCCCGCACGAGGGAGAAGGAGGGAGCGGGCGGGCAGCGGCCGCTCGCTTTCTCACGTGTTGCGCGTAGAGGGGAGGTAGGCAGGTGCAGACACTGCTCGGAGGGGAAGTACCAGTGCCGTCTGGTCGCCACGTGGCTTCTCGGCACGCAAGCTGTCTGACTCAACTGCGTAGTACAGCACTATGGCGAATACTCTTGGTGTTCTTCATTTCACACTGCTGGGATGTTGTGGACGATGTTTTATCTTGATGAAACTAACGTTGGCGGCCAGCACACACGCCCCAAGTGTCGGGCGACAAATTGACACGGCGGAAAACGTGGGAAGGTGGGAATGATATTGTTTGGGGGCAGGCTAGGTCAGTTGCGTTGTTAGAAACGTAGTAAAAGGGAATAAATTGTATCTTACTTGGCATGAGATCTTATCTGTCTGGGGTCGTGTGGCCGACGGCGCATGTGGCGGCGTGCTGGCGTAGCGCTGTTCTCTGGAGTGATGATCCGTCGTCGTGATGATCCGTCGTCGTGATGATGATGCTGGAATCTTGATTAGATGAGTGATGTAGTCCGAGATTGGAACTGACTAGGTAACACACTCGCACCGAAATGATAACACTTGAGTTGAACTGAATCTAATACCGATTTATTTTGTGTATTAAAGACGGATCTAGATGCTTACGGAAACAGTCGGCCTGCCCATTTACTACCCGGCTAGTGGGTGACGTGGCTAAAGAAAAAAAACAGCTCGCGGCCGTAACAATTATTTAGTAAAGCCCCTCAGGCGAGGAGTCGAGAGGGGTGGGGTAGGCTCCGTGTCCAAAGCAATGGAAATGTTCCAGTACTTAAGTAACTATTGATATGCTAATGACTGGTGATAAAAAGTTGATGGGATCCGGAGTGTCACGCTCGGTCATATGTACCCCTTCGCGCGTCGATGTCGACTACCGACCTTCACTTCTGCTTACACGGGTATCCACATGGACTCGGTGCAACCGGAAGTGAATACCATGTATCCCCTTAGTACTCAAACAATCCAGAACAATTTCAAAGATAAATATACAATAGTTACAATATGAAATACTGAATACCAGTCTTAGATTTTGAATGAATAGATGTGCATCTCTGCTCATGTTGTGTGCACGCCTGATAGGTTGCAGCTTAGTGTGATGCATCTACAAATAATAAAAGAAAATACACAATGAAATAATCCTGCCCAAAACAAAAATACAGGAACACAAAATAAAACAATACGACACTGCCACTCTCCCTTCAAAGGTCATTACACATAAACAGTTGGCGCACTGTTGGGTTGGCCGCTATCCCTTTGATGCAGCGCCGGCGCATCGCTGTAGGGCAGTAGGGTGCATGGACACGCCGCACAGATGGGCTGCACGTGTGCGTGCTTGGCACACGTCAGTCTTAAATCACATCCATTACTGCAGTATTTTCATAACGTGCTACAATGCTGAATAACACAATCAGTAGGCTACATTAATACAAACCTTCGCTAATTATTGACTATTGTTTACAATAGTTTTTAATATGCTTCATATGTTTTACTTGCTGCATTTTTTGTTAATTCGTTAATGTAAAAATTATTAAATCTTAAACTTAAATGTCAATATGCCATGAAGTACCACTTCAAACATTGTTCACTTATTTTTTTTTGGATATTCTATTATATGGAAATATTTAGAAATGATTGTGCAATTATTATATGTATTTAAAACAAGTGAAATTAATATATCATTCTCGCTTTACCTTTCTCTGTTTCACTATTTGAATGTGGAGGCTTCATCTTTTTGGTATGGGATGAGGCGCACACATGGAAAAAGTTTTTCGCAAGGGACCCAAATCTCAACAGTTAGTTTCATGATGTTTTTTCAAGCTTTATTACAAGGTTAAATATACGTGACATCCAGCTACAGTAACCACGGGTGTCGCAACCGTAGGGGACGGAGGGAACACATCCCCCCAATAACACTTCTTTTCATTTCATCCCCTCCAATATACACAGAATGTTATAAACTTGAGGACGTGATCCTTTACCACAAGTTATGTACAGTTTCACAATGAAATTTTTGTCTACTGAAATTCATTAGACAGAATTTCACACATGGAAATTTAATTTTAAACGGTATTATTGCACAATATTGGAAACGAGGAGGAGTTGAATTTCAGTTCTGTGCACAATGTTAAGTGTTATAGAGATCTTCAACGCATTAAGAAGCCGCTTTTATAAACACGCCCCTTAATGAAAATAACACCCTCTCATTGAGTGGAACTTCTGTGGCAAACATTTCATGTTCATTTTCTGAGCAAAACATACCAAGAAACAAAAAAGGTTATCTTTTTGAAAATCATTATAATCCACCGTTTACACGAAATAAATCTTAAAAATAATCAGACGCTGCAGTAACATTGTTAGCACACGAATTTCTGTGGCAAATAAATTTACACATGAAACATACCAATGATGGTGTGTGATAGGCATGCGAGTGTATGGAGTTGCTTGAAAGTAAGATTGTTGAGGTTAACTTGGTTGAAATATGTGACATACTTCTAAAGAACTGCAGCACAGGATATGTTTTTCAAAGTTAAAAATGCATTTACATGCATGCTGTGTGCAATTATATTGCAGTTTTTTGCCTACATGCCAGGTATTACACTGTTGGCACAGACACAATAGAATGTATTTTATAGAAAAATGGTACATTCTAAAGTAAACATAATTAAAAGTAAGACCTTTTATGTTGCATAGGATATACTGCTCAGAAAAACAACATGACATGTTCACAAAACCCAATGCCACAAAAGTTCTAGTCTATAAGAGGGAGGACACTCCCATTATTTCATGGAAGGGAGTTTTAAAGAGCAGTTTCTGGTTTTGGTCGAAGATCTCTATAACACTTATCATTGTGCACAGAACTGAAAGTTAACAGAACGAAATTTCCCAAAAATTTTCACAATACAATTTTAAAATTAATTTTTCAAGGCTGAATATCTCCCTTACAAATTTTGTTATAGGCAAACATTTCATAATGTGACGTGGATCGTTCCGCAACTCCCTCTTTCTGAGCCCGTCGTGCGCATCAAGCCAACATTATGGAACGGGCCGAACGCCCGTACTGCCACGGCATATGGGAACGCACCCGGCCACGTGGGCACATGAGGTAGCGGCGTCCAGACGCCGCCCCCGCGAGGCCGGGTGCCACCAGCGTGTGCGTCAGTCCAGCAGAACTACTGGCAAATGGTAGGAATGTGCCCCCTTGACGAGAAGCGACGTAATTTAACATCAAAGTTGAATACCGTGTAAAAGCCATCCCGTGCTTTTCCCGTCAAGGGGAGTTATGCCATTTAAAAGGTAATAATATAGACAGGCCAGGGGTAAGAGTGTTTTATGTGTACTGTGCCCCCTATCAACTTTTTCGTATTTAACCTTAATACCAGTAAAACACCCCTGCGCCTTGCGACAACTTGGACTCGCCCACGCAGCCAACTTGCCGCCCAAATATCTACACATGTTCTCCCCCAAACAGTTTCAAGTTTTGTTTGTTCTGTAATTGCCAGTGTTGTGTTATAATTATTTCTATTCAAATAACGTCCAAATTCAGTGTCTACGTTTTTAAGTGTTGTCTGGTTAAAAATTTCATATAACTAAAATTTACGTAAACTTTCAATAAACTATCCCGTTATACAAATTTGGGACTCTAACCCTCAAGTTGTGCTATTATAAGTGTTTTGGGCCTTTGCCCCTGTTTAATTTTGTAATTTTGTGTTTTTCGGCGAGTGCTTCCCGCCCTTTGGCGGCACGACGTAATGCACGCGGGAAGGACTCGCCAGTTGGCATTACGCGGCGGACCGGGACGGTCGACGTGCTAGTCACTCCGGGCCCTTCACATCTTTGCATAGTCAGTAGCGTACCAATAGTCATTCTTTTTCGTCTGGAACATTTTCTTTAATCTTTGCTGGCCCGGAGGTGTACCGTTCACCCCTGCAACTCGTCGCCCAGGGGCATTACTTAAATTATCCTTTTCACTCGTGTAGTGAATTTTCGTATAACAGCATCGCCCACCAGTCGGGCTTAGGGCCGGGTCTGCTATTTGCGCCACCAGTGTTGTATGATTGGAGCATGGTGCTTTACCAATAAATACGATTTACCATATTACAGGTGCGCATTTATTACTTGCCACTTCACGGCCATAAGGGCGCGGGACCCTTCAACCCGCTTACCAGTGTTATATCTACAGTATTTATGTATGTACTTTTCTACTTTAGTGCTACGGGCGTGGGGAACGCCATAAGATTCCCCTGCATAAGTAACTTAGCGACGTAGAGTGGGGAGTGTTCTGCAACGCCATGGCCGTCGGCCACGTGGCCCTGAAACCTAGAGTCTCTGCTCTCATGAGTGCCCGTTCTCTATTAACGGGCTGGCGCACCGGGCAAACAACAATTAATCACGACCTAAGCTCACATCAAATTGTCGCCCAACTTGTGTGGCGTTATCAACCACGCACTGTCGCAGTTGCAGTTAAGGTAAAATTCGCGCGCGGAGACCACGTGGTCGCCATTGTCGGATGCAAAGGGAGAGAATACGCGAGGGCGGCCATCTTGTGGCAGCAACCGGCCCCGCGACCCCCTCTCCACCCCCGCTCCATCCAAGGGGTGGCAGCGCGCGCACCAAGGACAGCGTCACCCCTCAGGCCACCTACTGCCGGAGCTACCTCCCCCTACCGCACAGCGCGCGGGGAGTCTGCTGTGCCAAGTTCGGTGACCTGACCAGCTGATCGCCCACGCCGCGCGCGCTACTGCGCTTCTGCGACATGGCATACCACGGCGCATATGGAGCCACCGGCCACGTATGCGACCAGTGCTATGAGACTCTGCCTGAACATCCGGCCCACCATAGATGCCACGTGAAGGCGCTATTACCGAACTGGCACCCACATAACATCTTCCGCGACAACCGCGACTTTCCACTGCAGGCGACGTCCGATGATGTACCTGCGCGGACTGGTACGCAGCGTGGGCCAAGACGGGAAGCTGCCAACTGGAATACACCGTGTGCGACCGCGTGTGCGTGCGCAGCACAACATACGAACTTTAAACAAGAAGCAAATTTCAGTGACATTTTAAAGCATCAAGTATGTGACAGCCTAGTCTGTCTGCACCCAGGACAGTGCACAGTACCGTGCGTGACGTGCTCTGCGCAATACCACGAGGGATGCTTGTCGGCCGCGGAAGTGGTGAAGGCACACACGGGACCTTCCCGGTGCAACATGTGCGAGGCGAGCGCGGGAGCCACAACGGCACATTCACCCAGTGACGGCGCAAAACACCGAGTCTCCACACTGTTCGCGACGGGAGGCGGCAACATACCTGATACACCAGTACGTGAGTGCAGACGACCGCGATGCTGCGTGGGGGCAGGAACTACGTTGCGGTGTAAGTACTGTGAACAAGACACGCACATGGAATGCCTCGTGGTCGAGGAGAAGCAGACGGTAGTCGGCACGGGCTTCCTGTGTTTTGCCTGTATCGCTGCGACACAAGAACCTCCGTCGGAGACAGCGAACTGGCAGAACCACACCAACGAGGTCAGCAACCTAGGTCATAGTGCTATCCCACGAACAACTGTCGCAGTCATTCAGAACATGTCCATACCACCAATGTTTACGAGCGCATGGCACGCCCTAGTGATACCACAGGTGACGGAGGCGGCCGCGATGCGCTCGCCGGCCATGTCGATGCCACGCTAGTTCCAGATGCTACCAACTTTCGCGGGATTAACGAGCGAGGACCCAGAGGCGTTCCTCGAGGAATGTGAAGGCCGCCTACACCGGTACGGCGTTAGTGACGAAGAATGGCCGCAAGTCATCGGGAAGCAGCTGACGGACCAAGCCAGCAGGTGGTGGTCGAGTATGATGCGATATGGGATGGCGTGGAACGAATTTCGGGGACTGTTCCTGTCACAATACGGGGAAGCGTTTCTGTCACTACAAGCCCAAAGCCGACTCGCGCTGGAGCCACAGGGGAACGAGCCACTGTCAGCGTTTTCTTCACGCAAGTACCACCTACTGTGCAAGTATCAACCACACCTTAGTGCGCGACAAGTGCTTACTACCATCGCCGAAACCGCGCGCCCAGAGTTCCGTGCTTCGCTAGTGCCACTACTGACGTACGAGCCAGAAGAGTTCATAAAGGCCACAGCACTGTTCGGGAGAGCGACGCTCCATCCGCCAGCGACACTGCGCGGGAGCGGCGGTGCTGACCGGCCCACGACAGCTGCACAACTAGCAACACCGAGGGCAGCGGTGACAGGTGGAAAGCGACATCGCGAATGGAACACAAGGTATGAGAGTGATTATTCCAAGGGTGATGTGCATGACAACATGAAACAGCGACGCTCGCTAGACTATTCCAAACCACCCCTGTTCCCATGTCAGTTCTGCCCGGGCGACCAGTTACACTGGCATAAAGACTGTCTTAGAGCGCCAGCAAGGCCGTGGCAAGGGGACAAGAACACCAGGTCCCAGTCGGGAAACGGACAGTAGGGGCCACGGGACCTGACGTCACCATGTACCCCAGCGTCAATGTAAACAACCAGACACCACAACACGCTCTACTCCAGCAAATCCATAGTCGACACCATCCATCAATAAAAATTTCAGTAAGCATAAATAACCTCCGCTGTTATGCGCTAGTAGACACAGCGGCCTCACACAGTTTCATTCGGCCAGAATTCGTTAATACTAAAACCATGATGAAATTCAATCAGCGCGTTCAGCTAGCTGCAGAGGGCGCGAAGTGCCAAGCGATAGGCGAAGCCACCATTGTTGTAAACATCAGGGACATTGAGACCATAACAACTGCCTTGGTAGCACCCGAGCTGAGGGAGGATGCCATCTTGGGCCTGCCTTGGCTTACCGAACAGAACACAGTGGTAGAGCCCGCGGCGAGACGCATACACTTCGGCACTGTTGAACGCAGAACCGCATACAGTACAGAGGCAAAAACAAGGGAACCAGCCGCCACTGTTAGACTCGAGGATATATCAAACGAAGTACCCCCAGCGTACAGAGAAGCATTTCAACGGCTTTTAGATAAGAGGAGCGAAGTGTTCGCGGCTAATGATATCCTGAGACGTACTGCGGTGACGGAAGACCGAATCGACCTCACCACAAACAAACCTATTTACACGCCCCCTATGTGCTACTTGCCACATCAGGCCAAAGTCATCAAAGAACAGATCAAGGAGATGCTGGCAGATGGAGTCATTGAACCGGCCAACAGCCGGTAAAATTCACAAATAACGTTAGCTCCCAAGAAAGATGGCTCGCTGCACTTTTGCGTAGATCTGAGACGTGTGAATCTCGCGACAGAAAACCTGTCCCCACCATACATTAGCGTCAAGAATGCTCTGAACGCCATTGGACGCGCGAGAGTGTTCTCCTCCCTAGACCTGCGGAGCGGTTACTGGCAAGTTCCGGTGTGGCAGGACGACCGGGAGAAAACTGCATTCACGGCCCCAGATGGCAGCCAATACCAATTTTGCGCAATGCCGTTCGGCCTGAAAGGAGCACACGCGATGTTCCAAACATTGTTGGTGCAGGTACTGAGCGGACTGGCCGGCGAGTTCACACTAGCTTACCTCGACGACGTGCTCATATGGTCGAATACCTGGGAAGAACATCTAATCCACCTATCGCTCGTCCTAGAATGCCTGGCCATCAATGGGCTGACATGCGCAGTACCCAAATGCCATATAGGGAAGGCCAACACCGAATTCCTAGGCCACATGGTCAGCGAGAAGGGGATTGAACCCAACGCCGAACACCTGCACTTAGTAGAGGAGTGCCAACCACCAGGCACGTGCAAACAACTACGCGAGTTTTTCGGCCTGATAAACTGGCTACGGGAGCACATACAGGTGTTCGCGACCATAACAGCACCGTTGACAGCTCTCCTCTCCCTGCAGAGAAGATACAGTTGGACCGCGGAGGCGGACAAGGCGTTCCGAGACATTAAGACAGCGTTCACGTGGTGCGAGACCCTAGCTCACTACGATTGTCAGCGCCCACTGTACATCCAGACGGACGCAAGTTAAGAAGGGGTCGGTGCAGTGCTGTACCAGTACGGCGACAAGGGAGCACGACGTGTAATAGACTTCTCGAGCGCTAAATTTGGCCCCACGGGAAGACGGTACCACATAAACGAGCAAGAGTGCCTAGCAGTCGTATGGGCGATGAAACGTTACAGAGCATACTTGGAATACCGGAGATTCATCCTGCACACCGACAACAGGTGTCTCGTGTGGCTGAGTCCATGCGCGATGCGCGCAGTAAACTTGTGCGGTGGTCAATGGTGCTGCAAGGCTATGATTTCGAGGTCGAACATGTAGCGGGGAACGACAACCAACTAGCCGACACATTGTCGCGGGCGCCGCACACTGACATCATCGTGCGCGACATGATTGACTGGGACGATATCCTGCACCCGAGCCGCAGTCAGCTGACGCCCAACTATATCAGCTGATAGCAGAACCGCAAGAGGCCAATGTCAACAACCTTACGAGGTGGTTGTAGCGGCGCAGCGAGACTGTCCCACATGTCAGAACAAGCGCCAGGAATGCGCGAACGAGTTGGTACACCAGTGGCAGGTAGTCAACGAACGAGTAGAGACGCGCCCCCCCCCCCTTCGGGAGGGACCATGGAGACTGTTTGTGCCCGAGGGTGAACACGGGAACGTGCTACGACACGCCCACGACGGACACTTCGCCGGACATCCGGGCGCGTGCCAGACCACCCGCAATGTAAGCCGCCTGTTCTACTGGCCAGGGGTGACCCGGGCGGTGCAACGGTATGTCAGAAGCTGCGAGACATGCAACAAGTACAAGTCGCAGAGAACCGACGGCGAACAACAGCAGCAGCCACGTCTGCCAGAGCGCCCCTTCGAAACTGTCGCCCTAGACATCATGGGCCCATACCCCTGTTCCACGAATGGCAAGCGCTTCATTTTAGTGGTGACGGATATGTTTTCGAGGTGGACAGAAGCCTACGCTGTTCCCAGCACACGTGTTAAGAACCTAGTACGAACACTTGACACTGAGTTTTATGCAAGATGGGGCTACCTGAAGGTCCTGCTTACGGACAACGGGTCACAGTTCACTGGGGGAAAATGGAGAGACGCATGTGGGAAGTGGGGCGTCTACCACCACACCACATCACACCAATGTACCACCCGAGAGCCAACCTCACGGAGCGTCGGAACCAGTATCTGAAGACGCAGATCCGACTTCGTGTGGGGAAAAGGCACGAGACCTGGGCCGAACATCTGCCCGCAGCCCTGTTCACACTTAGGTGCCGGGTGAACGCGGCCACTGGACAATCACCAGCAACGGCACTACTGGGGTGCAACCTCAGGCTCCCAGGCGAGTATCAGTGCGCCGCCGTCAGCGAGGAGGAACCTGGAAGCCCTGAAGTAAGGACGGAGTGGCGACAGGAGCGACACACAGCGATGATGGCTAACCAAGAGTGCTACGCGCTACAGTGGTTCAAGACCACGAGACGCCCCCCCCCGAACAGCTCCAGCCTGGACAGCGGGTGTACGTCCGAGCGCACCCTCTCTCGGCAGGAAAAAAGAACTACTGTGCAGGCTTCGCCGCCAAGTGGAGCGGACCGCACCAGGTTATACGAGCGTGCGGCAGGACCACCTACCTCGTTAGGCGCCACAACCGCCGAGTAAACAAAGTACATAGAGATGATCTGCGAGCTGCTTATGGCGGTGGAGGTGGAACGCCCCATGGCACCACGCCCCCCAGGACAGACCCGCCAGACAGGGCGCCACCTAGCACCCTGCGTGCAGGAGACGGCCCCCTCACTGGGTGCATAAGGCGCCTCTTCGCGAGCCGGACACCGCCGACTACGGCAGCAGAAGGCGGACGGCGCGAAGGTGCAGTCGACACTAGTGACGGGAAGCCGACGCGCTCACTTAAACAATGAAACAGCCCAAGAGTTCCGGCGAGGCTCCACGAGCCCACCGACAGAGTCGTACGCGTCTCGACGCCCGGCGTCGAGACGCTACCTGCCGACGCGGACTAACTCCGCCCCGAAGCGCCATGCCTGGGGTGGAGGTGATGGGACCGCCTGTTCAAGACGGAACCCGAGGAGAGGCCGGCGACGCCGACGTTCAGCTGACGCTGGCCGGAGACGACAGCCAGGCGCCCTCTGGCCTGCCGCAGGAGATAACACAGTACGACGCGGAGGTCGACCCGACACCAGCACCGCACGAGGGGGGGGACAGGGCACCCTCGTCGCCCCTCCCAACCACAGCTGTCCCGGACCCAGCTCCACGGCCACCTCTGCAGCCTAACCCGGGTGACCTGGACCATGAGGACCACCTTCAAGGCGGGGAAGGCCTACTGCCTTCCCGCCGGTCGAGACGTACAGGCTGCGGAGTGCACCACGGGTGCACCTCCTGCACAACGATCAGGCCACCAAGACGAAGGCAACAGCACTCCGCAGTCGTCAGCCACCCCAGCCGGGCAGGTACTTCCACCGCACGCGGCCAGCGGGCCCCCGGAGCCCCTCCTGCTGCAGGTAAGGCGGCGGCGGCGGCGTTGTGATGCACAGATGAGCTCCCAGAAGGGGGGCGTTTGACGTGGGTCGTTCCGCAACTCCCTCTCTCTGAGCCCGTCGTGCGCATCAAGCCAACATTACGGAACGGGCCGAGCGCCCGTACAGCTACGGCATATGGGAACGCACCCGGCGACGTGGGCACACGAGGTAGCGGCGTCCAGACGCCGACTCCGCGAGGCCGGGTGCCACCATCGTGTGCGTCAGTCCAGCAGAACTACCGGCAAATGGTAGGAATGTGCCCCCTTGACGAGAAGCGACGTAATTTAACATCAAAGTTGAATACCGTGCAAAAGCCCTCCCGTGCTTTTCCCGTCAAGGGGAGTTATGCCATTTAAAAGGCAATAATATAGACAGGCCAGGGGTAAGTGTGTTTTATGTGTACTGTGCCCCTATCAACTTTTTCGTATTTAACCTTAATACCAGTAAAACACCCCTGCGCCTCGCGACAACTTGGACTCGCCCACGCAGCCAACTTGCCGCCCAAATATCTACACATGTTCTCCCCCAAACAGTTTCACGTTTTATTTGTTCTGTAATTGCCAGTGTTGTGTTATAATTATTTCTATTCAAAAAATGTCCAAATTCTTTGTCTATGTTTTTAAGTGCTGTCTGGTTAAAAATTTCGTATAACTAAAATTTACGTAAACTTTCAATAAACTATCCCGTTATACAAATTTGGGACTCTAACCTCAAGTTGTGCTATTATAAGTGTTTTGGGCCTTTGCCCCTGTTTAATTTTGTAATTTTGTGTTTTTCGGCGAGTGCTTCCCGCGCTTTGGCGGCACGACGTCATGCATGCAGGAAGAACTCGCCAGTTGGCATTACGCGGCGGACCGGGACGGTCGATGTGCTAGTCACTACGGGCCCTTCAAATCTTTGCATAGTCAGTAGCGTACCAATAGTCATTCTTTTCCGTCTGGAACATTTTCTTTAATCTTTGCTGGCCCGGAGGTGTACCGTTCACCCCTGCAACTCGTCGCCCAGGGGCATTACTTAAATTATCCTTTTCACTCGTGTAGTGAATTTTCGTATAACAGCATCGCCCACTGGTCCGGCTTAGGGCCGGGTCCGCTATTTGCGCCACCAGTGTTGTATGATTGGAGCATGGTGCTTTACCAATAAATACGATTTACCAGATTACAGGTGTGTATTTATTACTTGCCGCTTCACGGCCATAAGGGCGCGGGTCCCTTCAACCCACTTACCAGTGTTATATCTACAGTATGTTTATGTGTGTACTTTTCTTCTTTAGTGCTATGGGCGTGGGGAACGCCATAAGATTCCCCTGCGTAAGTAACTTAGCGACGTAGAGTGGGGAGTGTTCTGCAACGCCACGGCCGTCGGCCACGTGGCTTTGAAACCTAGAGTCTCTGCTCTCATGAGTGCCCGTTCTCTATTAACGGGCTGGCGCACCGGGCAAACAACAATTAATCACGACCCTCGCTCACGTCAAATGTAACTAGCCTATACCTCATTTTTGATAAGAAATCATCACCGAAAGTTTTTAACATAAGCTAAATAACAGCCTCTATAGTGAGTTTTGTAGCAGTATGAAACATACTACTTGCGTGATCGCCGATAGATTTTTATTTGTCAGTAACACCATTAACAAGCATGTGCTGTAATGACTTAAAAACAATAGATAAGTCCATTTGCTGTGTATACTTATGTATAATGTCCATTCGAGATAAAATTAGCATTTTTGAATTAAAACATGGTGCAACATTTCACTCATGAATGCTCTGTTGTTTGCTTCCAGTAAAGTTAGTGTAGATTTTGGTAAATTTTGTGTTGCAATGTCTTAAGTTCGGTTTACGATGCAAACATGTACGCAATAACCGTAACACCCTGAACGAGTATAGGAATGAAGACATGCGGTTTACGATGGCCTTGTGCGTCCATGTAGTCTGTGTTAGAAAATGGCCCTGGTGTCAGCTATTCGTTATTTCGTTTCGGTAGGGCCGCTATAATTTTGTGTTTCTTATTAATCTGACGTATTTGATGTCATAATTATTAGATATCGTAAATTTCCTACATTTTCCGTATGTGCTGTGTTACTTTCTTTTTTCTTATTTAGCTGTAAGTTGTTAAATACGTGACATGTTTTATTACTAAACCTGTTTTGCCAAACTGCCTTGGAAATGTTTCAGAGCAAATTATTTCCTAAAGCAATCTTTGTAAATATGTGTTGTATGGTAACTAAAACAATAAAGTTATCTTAATTCGCGCATTACTTTACCCTCCTAACCTTACTTGTAACTCAATCCCACACTGCTCACAAACTGCACAAACGAAGAATTTCATGACAGCATGCTAGCTGCTGTGTTATTCCTGTATTTATATTTAAGTAAAAAAATACCCTGCAACAAATATGATGTAGTTCATCTGCATCAGTATAGGGTCAACTTACATCATACAAATAAACATAGTTTTAGTATTAATTATCTTATTTTAAACATAAAAACGTATCTAGGTAGGCAAATTATCATGTTAAAATATAAAGGCGTAGCTCAATATTTCTTCATATAACAGCACAAATAAGTACAACCGCATTTTTATGGTGTAAAGTAGGCCTAACCTAACTGCATGGTTATGTTACACTACACTTGTCACATCAAAAAAAGCTTCGTTAGTTGGCCTACCTTCTTCGATAATTTCATTTTCCAAGAATATTAATTTCCATCATATTGTAAGCCTAAGGTGGTTAAAACGATTTGTCGAAAATTTTACCGAATATGAAGTCTGAAGGTATAGGCTACATTCAATACGTTAGTTAAATAATTGTACGCCACATATATTAAAATACACGCATACACTTTTTTTTAACTTTGTGATAGGCGTGAAGAAGTTTAGAAGGAAGCAACAAGTGTATTTAACTTCTATAAACATACGTATTTTTCAAAACACGTATCAATATGTAAATACAATATTGTTATTCGCCAGAGATGTCTGTATATCGGTTGCTAAGCAACGAAGGCAGAAGTGACGTTGAGCGGAATTATTTTTGTATACTACGTTCCTATTGGCTGAAACCCTTACGCTTTACGGTAGGAAATAAAATATAACCATTTCATATACGTCGTTACGTCGAATACGTAATTCTACACGGCACGTAAGCATCACCATAATATGTGTCGTAAGAAAACCCAACTTTCATTTCCTGACGCTTACGTTTGCTACGCACATGTTTGCATCGTAAACCGACCTTTACTTACTAACTGTACAGTGACGAAATTAGAGGTACCTCAAGTGTTCAGCACTTTACAGAGAATGGACTATATTATTCTAAAAAAAAAGCCCAATAAAATAATATTATTTTCTTTATTTGTTTGTTATTATTGTTATTACTAAATATTTGTAGATAATAGCTTAAATTTTTTTTTTAATTAAGTGTAGGCTATGTTTTGTGAAGTTTACATTGTGTTGAACTTAATCACAGAAGATTTTATAAATAATTTGAAAGTGTAAAATTGTAAATTTTGCAGTTTGTATGGTTTCCTCCATTACATCATTCTTTAATTGCGAGCAGTTTCTGAATTATGGCAAAGCCAAAGGTAGTAAAGATTGACCAACTTTAAAGATATTCTTTATGAATGTTTATCTGCTCAAATTCGGTGAATTTTTTACTCAGACTTTTGGTAGGTTCCGAAAATAAAATTTTTTTAAAGATAAACTAGGTTGCTCAGGTAAGATACGGTACTATAGTGACAGTAAATAGAAGATTTTTAAATATTTTTTTATGTTATGTCGAACATTCTTACTGCTACTGCAGCTTGTAAGTTTAACATTCAGGTTCCTCCTGGTATTTAAAATCATTATTTTGTGGTGTGTATCGGGCTCCAAAATGTACTTGTGTTAACATTTTTTTTTGTAAATCTGTTCACTTAAAAATATTTTAAATGAGAAAATCTCTATTTCAATCAGCTATATAATTATCATATTTTAGGAATAAGAAATGCTTAAATAACCCCATTTCGCACCTTGGACTCCCCGCTTTCTTTTGAGGATTGGGGTTCTTCAACATTTAAATAAATTTCAGTCCCCCCCCCCCAAAAAAAAAATATGAGCTAGCGATGCCCATGACAGTAACCATGCATTTTAATACACCAATGAAAAACGTTAGGTGCTGTGAATGTTACAAGTAACACCAATCCCTAGAGACATGCAAAATTCGTGTTATTTTCTGACAGCTGAATAGACTCCAAGTGACTATGACGCGAGCGGGGGTTGGTGATTAGATAGTGAATTGCCCGGTGCGCCAGCCCGTTATTGGAGAACGGGCACTCAGTCGGTAGATTCTTCTCTCGCAGGGCCGCGTGGCCGACGGCCGTGGCGTTACTTACGTGATCACCCCACTCGACGTCTGATTGGTTGTTGCGCAGAGGAATCTTATGGCGTTCCTCACGC